>SNQJ01S0006509.1:67766-100504 GCA_010110895.2 Picea sitchensis | reverse complement strand
AGCATGATTTAGACCTAGACCTTAATTTTCGTGATGGGCGACATTTTATTAGGGAAAAAATTTTAAAAAATTATTATCACATTGTTCATCCTAAGGCCATGTAGATTCATTCATTTATTAAAACAACACGACTGTCCCTTTAGGATGCACTAGGTGCTCCAATGGTGCCACTCGCCTCATGTGTTCCCTTGCCTGACGTGCCCTTCAGGACGCATTACGTTCTCCAAGGGTACCACTCGCCTATTTTCATTTTTATTGCGTGACGTGCCCTTCAAGATGCACCACGTGCTCCAAGGGTGTCACTCACCTCTTGACTCACTTGGTAGACATCAAAAACCCCTGGAGTCAATACTCCGTCAGGTGAAATTGTGGGAGACTAAGGGCCTCTAAGGAATAAGGCCCCCGCCTTATTGCATGTCCCTTAGAATCATCGTGAGTGACTATCGCAGTCTTGCCTCACAACATCGTGCGTCCTGTCAAACTAGGTAGACGTTAACCTACAGTTCGAGCCACGGCGGGAGTGCTATTAGGCTATGGCAGGGTTGTTTTCCACACCTCTCCCTCAACATCTCTGGTATTCATGCGTGACCCCTTTACTCCACATGTAATTATGGTCAACAAGCTATCATCAACCTGCATCATCGAAAAATCATGTCAGAACATATCCATATCATATCATCTAATCAGATGCACTAATATCAGAGTAAAACAATCAAACCCAAATGGTAGACTCCCTGACTCGATCAGGAGTTCAAGGGGTTCCATCATTACCTCTGCATCCTCAAGGTCCAAAATCCTGCACACTCAGTAAAACTAAGTCAATAGCAACTGTCTATGTCGAGGTAGTAAAAGAATATGTCATCATCCCATAATGCCTCATAATCAACATCAACAGTTTTAATAGCATAAGAATCCAGATCACTTGCAAGCAAGTGTCCTCGACGAATAAGTTCGCTCAATGCGCCAGAGCAAGATGTTACATACACCCCCTAATGGTCCAAACTTTGTTCTGAAGTTTCATAGTATATATGTTGAAATAAAGTGTATCACAGTATCATATGTCTATCTATCAAACAAAAATGGAAACTGCTGGTGCATATCATATGCGTCCTCCTAGGTTGCTGAGTGTGAACTATAATTGTCCCACTGGACCTTGACATGCTCTATCATTCGACACCGTAGTTTTCAAACACGATGATCCAAGATGTGGATCGGCTCAGCTGTGAGCACCCCCTCATCCGATACATGCAAGGAACTCATGTCAATAACATGCGTAGGATCACTAATATAATCTCTTAATACAGATACATGAAAAACATCGTGCATACGCCTCAAAGAATCAAGCAAGGCTAGTCGATAGGCCACAGGCCCCTTTCTCTCCACAATCTCGAAAGTTCCCATGAACCTAGGAGACAGTTTATCTCCCTTCCCAAATTTGATCAAACTTTTATGCGGTTTAACCTGTAAGAAGACTTGATCGCCAACCTCCTAACTATGGTTGACACGGTGCACATCGACATAACTCTTGTGTCGATCCTGTGCTTCTTTAATACTTTGTATTATTGTTTGCATTTTCTCTTCCATTTCTTGGATTGCTTCTAGTCCTACCAGGACCCTATCCTCAAGCCGATCCCAACTCAAAGGTGTCTGACACAGTCACTGGTAAATAAAATCGAAAGGTGCCATCTTAATGGTGCTCTGGCAACTGTTGTTGTAAGCGAACTTCACTAGTGGCAAGAATTCTTCCTAACTCTTTTGTTGTTCCATCACATACATGCGCAACATGTCCTCCAAGGTCTAGTTCATTCGTTCAGTCTACCCGTCAGTCTCCCGGTGATACACAGTACTAAAGTTAAGTTGGGCTCCCAAGGCCTCTTGGAAACTCATCCAAAATCATCCAGTAAACACCAATCCTCTATCGGATATAATCCTCTTAGGCACACCATGCAGCCTCACAATCTCACTGATGAAAACTTTAGCTATGTCAGGTGCCTGATACATCGTATGCATAGGAATAAGGTGAGCACTCTTCGTCAGAGTGTCTACTACTATGAAAATCGAGTCATGTGTACTTGCCATCAGTGGCAATCCAATAATAAAATCCATCGAAATAACCTCTCATTTCGATTCTGGAATAGCGTCTGGTTGTAGTAATCCTGTTGGGTGTCTATGTTCAGCCTTTACCTGCTGACATTCTAGACATTTGGCCACATAGTTGACTATGTCTGCCTTCATTCCCTTCCAGAAGAATAAGGGTTTAAGGTCTGTCCTCATCTTCGTGACTCTTAGGTGAGCCATGTAAACTTATCTATGAGCCTCGCTTAAGATCAACATCCTCAACTCGTCGTTCAGTGGTACGTAGATCAGATTTTTAAACCTCAATAAACCATCGCTATCAAATGAAAATCCTTCAAATCGTGGTACCATCATTGTGTTTTGTCTGATAAAGCCCTCAACCTCTTTGTACCAGTTATCGTCATGCTGTAAGGTTAGAATATTTTCATGTAGATTCATTTGAAGAGGCAACACCGAAAAGATGCATGGTCTTCGACTCAATGTGTCTGCCACTCGGTTCATTGTTCTTTTTATGTAAGTAATCTCGAATTCATACTCGCTAAGTGTAATGCACATAAAAAAATGTCACAAAAACAAAAATTGTTTGTACATTTATCCATGAAAAGTTCTGAGATTTCAAGCAAGTAAGCTTTTTGTTATAAGGCTTGAGTCTGAAGTTTGTTAGAATCTTTACTATCGTCGACTGTCCTGATTGTTCAACTTAAAGTTTCCTAATCAACGATATAAAAGTGTTTACTCTTCTCTTCAATGTTTATCTAAGATCCCATAGTTTATAATTATTTTTCTATCTGTTTGTTCCTATAAACACTACCACAGTCTTAACAATACAAGTAATTTTGGGATTTTATGGCCAATTCCCTACATTAAAATATTACCATTTGTTTGCAATACAAACAACTTGTAATATGGTTTGTTACCTCCATACCTCTATCTAGAATGAATACTCTCCAATCAACACACAACAACTCCCGAAAATTGCAAAAAGTGACCAGCATGTCGGGATTTCTAAGTTCAGGATTTCATGAGTACAATAGCCAATATCAATGCACAACAATTCCCAAAATCGCGAAAAGTGACCAGCATTCCGGGATTTCATAGTTCGGGATTTCACGAATATAATAGCTAACATCAACACACAACAATTCCCGAAATCGCGAAAAGTGACCAGCATTTCGGGATTTCGAAGTTTGGGATTTCACGAGTACAAAAACCAACATATACGCACAACAATTCCTGAAATCATGAAAAGTGACCAACATTTCGGGACTTCGAAGTTCGAGATTTTACAAGTATAGAAGCCAAACATCAACAGATACAAACCTCTAAAATGTGAAAACAAAGGGAAGGTTGGACTAGTGCTTCAGGGTTTCGAGGTTCGGAACTTCGTGAGTTCAAGTGCCCCAAACTTCAACATATACAAACTTTCGAAATGCGAAAAGGAAAAGTGGGGCCCGCATTTTGGGGTTTCGGGGTTCGAGACTTCATGAGTTCAAATACCCAAACAACAACATATGCAAACTTTCGAAATGCAAAAAAGGAATGGTGAGACCCGCATTTCGGGGTTTCAAGGTTCGGGACTTCGATAGTTCAAGTACCCAAACAACAACATATGAAAACTTTCGAAATGTGAAAAAGGAAAGGTGAGACCCGTATTTCAGGATTTCGGTGTTTAGAACTTCGCGAGTTCCGGTATCCAAACATCAACATGAACAAACTCCTGAAATGAGAAAGAAAAGAAAGGAACTAACATTTTGGGATTTCGGGATTTGGGGTTTCGGGGTTTCAAAAGCCAAACAACAATACACAACCACTCTCGAATTCTGAAAGGTGAAAGGGTGTGGGACCAACACTTTAGGATTTTGGGATTCAGGGTTTCGGGGCTTGGAAAAGCAAGGAAACTTCGTATAAATGTAACCAGCAAGTCCCGAATGCCAAAATTCACATTATTTTCATAATTCTAAGATTTTTACCTTGTACTGGTATTCTTACTTTTGTTCTATGAAACAGTAGGTGTAGAAGGATTCAATATCCATTTACTTATCAGAATTCAGAAAAAGGAATCTAACTTCTGAGTTTTATACGCATATAATTTATAAAAGGGGTTCAATAGGGTAACAGGTTCTATAAAAGGTAACTCCTATTATGTTCACTCATAGCCTCTTTAAACAATGCATTAAATGTCAACAATACTAGATCTATGCATCTATGTAAATACAAGAATAAGAATATCATTCCATCAGAGTTTGGAAATTATAAATGATGATCTGAGGGATCTGAGTTTGGATTCTGGAGTTCCCAAAATTCTTTAACTTTCTTAATTTTGTACATCTAGTATTTTGACTTCAGATTAAAGCTAACCCGTAGATGTACCGGTTTTCTTAAACTCAACTTCTATAAAAATAAATTGGCCTAGCACTTCCATATTTTGGGAGGGATGACTCCAGAATTTAGACTGTGATTTTACATTTAATACCACGATAAACGTCATCCATTGACATAATTATTTCCAATTTTGAAACAATTAGATGCATAATATCAGTTACCCACAAAACATCCAAGAACAGAGAAGGAAAGGTTTACATTAACGAAATTAGATATAAACACACATCAGATACCTGCCATCAATCAAAACATAGCCATTCAAAATAGAGACGGGTATACCCACATATCTTAATCCAATCCACGGGAAGAAAAAGGGAACAATCACGTTCCTCCCAACTGTAGAATAGGGAAACCAAAGTCACTTACTCGATTCACCCCCTAGCCTGACCATGAATCCATGAGGGTGAACTTGGAAACTCCTCCTCAACAATGTCCTTCAATTCCAACAATTATCCTCTTGCTTCACACTCAACCCATAGTGTTCATAATAGCAAGAGAGCTCAAGAATCCTTTCTTAGCATACTTCGCAGCATCCTGTCTCCTCGCATATGCTATTTAACAATTTTTGCCCTGGTCTTTTTCCCTCCTTTGGGGATTTTCGTAGCTCTTTTAATCCCTAATTTTTAGGGGCTTCCAGTGGCTAAATATTTGATTTTCCAGTTCTCATAATCATCCTAGAGGCAGTTCCAACATGTTCCCTACTGAGGGAGTCATGGTTAGCTGATTTTAACATGGTTGTTCCATTTGTCCTCCTACAATTAATATAAATATTCTGTTGTGATACAAGTGTCATAGTCAAATAGTTAGTTGAGTCCAAACAGATCTCTGCCCAACAGTCACAATAATTAAATACAATTATTAAATTTGAAATTCAGAATTGCCATAAATGGCAAAAAAATTCCAGATTCGAATTTGCCAAAAACGGAAATAAAAATTCAAGACACAAAATAAAAATATTTTATTTTGGGGGGATGTCACATCCTTTCCCCCTTCAGTAAAACATTGTCCTCAGTTTTCATTCCTTTCCTAGAACACGACTGGATGAGATTTCCGCAAATCTCCTTCCAATTCCCAAGTGGCCTTCTCAGGACTAAAGTGCTTCCATTGAACGTTTACCTGAGCGACGAATCTGTTCTGAAGTGCTATTTCTCTCTGGTCCAGAATGCACAGGGGTTCTACCTAGAACTCGCCTTCGATTTCCACCTGCACCAAGTTCCAATCAATCATATGAGTAGGGTCATGAATATACTTTTTCAGCAAAGACACATGAAATACATTATGAATTCTTAGATTAGCTGGAAGTGCAAGCTAATATGCTACGAGTCCAATTAGAGCTAGTATATTGAAGGGCCAACAAAACTTGGGTGCCAGTTTGGCACAGGTCCCCAACTTTAGCGATCTTTTTCAGGCTTTGACCTTCAAATAAACATGGTCTCCCATTTGAAGTTCCAAGTGTTTCCTTTTATGATCCGCATAGCTCTTTTGTCTATCATGTGCCTCTTTCAAGTTCTGTTGTACCTTCCTTACCATGTTCTCCATTTTTTGGAGCATCTCTGGTCTAGCCATGAGTCTATCAGCTGGGTTATCCCAGCTAATTGGAGTTGTACACTTTTTTCCATACAATATTTCGAAAGGGCTTAACTTAGCCGAAGTTTGGTACCCATTGTTATATGCAAATTCTACCAAGTGTAGGTAGTCTTCCCACTTGTTCGGTTTCGTTCTTACATACATGTGGAGCATATCCTCTATGATTTGGTTTGTCCTTTTGGTGTCCATCCATTTGTGGATGATAACTCATACTGAAATTCAAATTAGTATTTATCCCTCCAAACAATTCTTTCCAAAAAGCGGATGTGAAGTTTACGTCTCTATCTGAAATCACCATTTTAGGAATACCATGCAGTCTAAAAATTTATTTCATGAATATTTCAACAATGTTAATAGATTTAAAAGTAGACTTTACAGGAATAAAGTGTGCAGACTTACTGAGTTTATCGATTACAACCATGATATAATCATTCTGTCTCTGATTTTTAGACAAACCTATTATAAAGTCCAGCGATATGGTCTCCCATTCCATTCCAGTACTGGTAATGGTTGTAATAGGCTGGCTAGATGTTGGTGTTTGGCCTTAACCTGCTGACAATCTTGGCACCTAGCCAAATATTTTGTTGTTTCGCCCTTCATGTTAGGATAGTAAAATAGTTTTCTGAGTGCTATTATTGTTTTTTGGTAGCGAGGAAGGCTAGAATACAGTTTTTTAAGCACTTCGTCTAAAATAGTTAATTTTAGCTCTGTTGAATCTCGTATGTAATTTTTTTTTTAAATCTTAATAGTCCCTCATTGTCGATACTTATATCCAATTCATCTGAGTTTGTGATACTGTTTTGCAATTCTTCCATCATCTTAGTGTAATTTCTGTCGTTAATACCTGTCGTTTTTATTCTTTGTACTAGATCACTTTCTACCCTGCTGATATTTATCTCAAATAACCCATGGATTCTGTGTCTTAAAGCATCTGCTACTTTATTTTACTTACCCTTGATATGTCTGACCTCGAAGTCAAATTTTCTCAAGAAGGCTAGCCACCTTTCTTGTCTCGCATTAAGGTTTGGTTGGTTAAATAGATATTTCACTCGGCTATTATTCGTCAATAGTAAGAATTTTCTGCCCATTATTTAGTGTCGCCACATTTTTAAGGCATGTATTACTGCTGCCAATTCTAAGTCATGAGTGACATAATTTTTCTCATGTTCCTTTAATTTTGGGGACTCACAACAAATCGCGTGCCCTTCCTAAGATATAACACCACCTAGTCCCTCTTTACTTGCATCAATGCATACTGTGAAGTCTTTATCTGGGTCTTCTACCTTCAAAATGGGCGTTGATGTCAATAATTCCTTTATCTTGTTAAAACTCTCTTGACACTTTTGCGACCAGTTAAACTTGGTCCCTTTCTTTTGTAATGACGTGATAGGGTAGGCTATCTTAGAGAACCCTTCTATAAATTTGTGATAATATCCAGTGATTCCCATGAATGATTGAATATCTGCCACATCCTTAGGTACTGGCCATTCCATAATGGCTTTTATCTTTTCTGGGTCTACGAAAATACCTTTCGAGGAAATGACATGTCCTAAATATTGTATTTATTTTTGATAAAAATCACATTTGTCGAATTTTGTGTATAGTTTGTGTTTCCTTAGTGGTTGCAGAACTATTCGTAAGTGTTCATCATGTTCCTCCTCCGTTTTAGAATATACAATAATATCGTCGATAAATAATACTACAAACTTGTCTAAGTACTGACTGAAAATGTTTTTCATCAAGCACATAAATGTGGTTGGTGCATTAGTGAGTCTGAAAGGTATGAATACAAACTTGTATTGTTTGTATCTTGTTCAAAAAGTTGTTTTGTTTATGTCCTAGTCCTTTATCCTAACTTGATGATATCTGTATCATAAATCCTATTTTGAGAAGATCTTGGCCCCACCAACTTGATCGAATAGATCATTTATCCTGGGTAAGGGGTATTTGTTCTTAATGGTCACTTTGTTCAATTGTCTATTATCAATACATAGTCTTACAGTACTATCTTTCTTTTTCACAAAGAGGATTGGTGCTTCGCATGGCAAGACACTTGGTCTAATATAGTCTTTATCAAACAATTCCTCTAATTGTATTTTTAATTCTGTTAGTTCTGGTAGACCCATTCAGTAGGGTGCTTTTGAGATAGGTGTTGATCCGGGTAGTAAGTCTATGGAGAAATCTATTTGTCTCCTAGGAGGTAGTTCTGGTATCTCATCAACAAACATGTCTCTGAATTCACGTAAGACAAGAAAGTCTTCTAACTCGGGCTTATCTTCTTTTTCTAATAGATTCGTTACCTGGATGGCGTAAACTTGAAATCCCTTTCTAATACATTTCTTGAATTGCATCGCTGATACTTGTTTGATTGACATAATTTTTGGTATGTCTTGGGTTGTTCTAACAGTGCCAAAATTATCTTTGTAGCTAAGTATCTTTGTATAATAGTCTAGTATTGCTTTGTGTTGTTCCAACCAATCCATCCCGATAATCATATCATAAGGTCCTAGTGGTAGGATGTTCAGATTGGTCCTTATATTTTGACCATCTAAGATGAACTCAAGATCAAAAATAACGTTAACTACTCTTCTTTTAGTACCTCTTGCTAGTTGTACAAGCCAAGATTTTTTATTCTTTTGTTTCTTAAGTTTATTCAACTCTACTACATTGGGAGTAATATAACTTAACGTAGCTCTAGGGTCAATTAAAATAGAAATTCGAGTGTCATGGATTTTACCTTCGATTTTTACCACCGAGGACTGGTGGTCAGCTTGTCGACCATCTATGGCTACATTTATCTGATGCAAACTTCTGCCCATGTCTCCCACTATCGAGGCTTTCTGTAAATTGTGATAAGTATTTTTGGTTGTTGTAATTAAATGTGGATAGTTCCTCCTTATATGAGGCTCTCCACACTCCCAACACTTTAATGGTTCATGGGAGGTGTCCCCAAACTTCTTCATTCCCAGGTTTATCGGTTTACCGCTACCTTGTGTGTTTGGATGATTGGAGTAAAAATCCTTCCTTGGGAAACTTTTTTCTTCATTCCAATAAGGAGCTGGATGGTATCCCTTCTTTCACTAGTGCATTCCAGATTGCTTCTTGTCCTTCCAGGTCTTGGGAAACTCTACCCACTGTTTATATTGGTCATAACACATTTGTTCCTTCCTGAATGCATCACTCAAGGATTTGGGGTTGTCAAACTCAATTCTGTCCCTGTAGGCCTGTGGTAAACAACTTAAGAATCCATGGATTTTTACCTTATCCTCCTGGATGTATGGTACAAACCTTAGTAGTTCCAGAAATTCATTTATAAGGTCCTCCATCGTCATTTGTCCGAGTCGTAACTCATAAAATTATTTCATCTTCCTTTCATAATAGATTTTAGGAAGGTATTGTTTCTTAAAATACATCTTAAAGTCAGACCATTCCAACTGTTTCTCTTTTAGTCCCTTGGCCAATTTCAGGTCTTGCCACCAAATGATGGCCTTCCCCTTCAGATTGTAGATGGCCATTCTGACTTTCATGTTACTGAAATAGTTGTAGATTTGGAAGTATTTTTTTTATGTCCAACAACCATGCCTCGGCTTCTTCTCCTTTCCTATATTCTCCATCAAAAGTAGTTGTTTTAATCTTTTTAAATTCTCCTTCAAGGTGGTCGGTTTGTTTTCTTTTTTTGTCTGGTATGGTTTTGTCTTCAGCTGAAGGTGTCCCTTTAGACGAACTATCTCCTTTTTCTGTCTTCACACCAAAATTCTTGGAGGCCCTTTTGCTGACCTCTTCCTTATGGTTACATCTTTTGCTCTTTTCTTGGTTACTATACTATGCAACATGACTTCATTTATCTCTTTTTGTTCCTGTTGTAGCTTCTTCAATTTTTCATTGTCGGTCTTGAAAACCTATAGTTCAATAATAAGATTCTTCATTGTTTCCAACACCTTCGTGGGTGAACTTCCATCATTGTTCTGTCTCGGATCTCCCAGAGGTCCTTGTTGCGGATTCTCTTCCACCTTGATTTTTGCACCTTTTTGAGATGCCATTATTCAACACAAAACAAAAAAGTTTTATCTTTGTAATCCACAAGATTTATTAGTTTTTTCATAAATCAAAATATATACTAAGTAATTAAGGTGGCCCTGTTCAAGCCCAGTGTTGTAACTTTTTCTCTGAGACCATATGTAATGTACCTCAAAAAGTGTCACAAAAAAAAAATTTGTTTGTACATTTATCCATGAAAATTTATGAGATTTCAAGCAAGTAAGATTTCTGTTATAAGGCTTGAGTCTGAAGTTTGTTAGAATCCTTACTTTCGTCAGCTATCCTCACCATTCAACTTAAAGTTTCCTAATACATGATATAAAAGTGTTTACTCTTCTCTTCAATGTTTATCTAAGATCCTGTAATTTATAATTTCTTTTCTATCTGTTTGTGCCTATAAACACTACCACAGTATTAACAATACAAGTAACTTTGGGATTTTATGGCCAATTCCCTACATAAAAATATTACCATATGTTTGCAATACAAATGACTTGTAATACGGTCTTTTACTTCCATACCTCTATCTGGAATTAATACTCTCCAATCAACACACAACAACTCCCAAAAGTCATGAAAAGTGACCAGCATGTCGAGATTTCAGAGTTTGAGATTTTGCGAGTACAATAGCCAAAATCAATGCACACCAATTCCTAAAATCGCGAAGAGTGACTAGCATTTTAGGATATTGGAGTTTGGGATTTCGCGAATACAAAAGCTAACATCAAGACACAACAATTCCCGAAATCGCGAAAAGTGACCATCATTTCGAGATTTTGGAGTTCAGGATTTCGTGAGTACAACAACCAACATCAATGCACAACAATTCCCAAAATCGCGAAAAGTGACCAGCATTTCGGGATTCTGGAGTTTGGGATTTCATGAGTACAGAAGCGAAACATCAACAGATACAAACCTTTGAAATGCGAAAACAAAGGGAAGGTTCGATTGGTGCTTCGGGGTTTCGGGTTTCAGAACTTCGTGAGTTCAAGTGCCCCAAACTTCAACATATGCGAACTTACAAAATGCAAAAAGGAAAAGTGGAGCTTGCATTTTGGGGTTTTGGGGTTCGAGACTTCATGAGTTCAAGTACCCAAACAACAACATATGAAAACTTTCGAAATGCAAAAAAGGAAAGGTGAGACCTTCATTTCGGGGTTTTGATGTTCAGGACTTCGGTAGTTCATGTACCCAAACAACAACATATGCAAACTTCCAAAATGCGAAAAAGGAAAGGTGAGACCCGTATTTCAGGATTTTAGGGTTCGGAGCTTTGCGAGTTCCAGTATCCAAACATCAACATGACCAAACTCCCAAAATGTGGAAGAAAAGAATGGAACTAACATTTCAGGATTTCGAGATTCAGGGCTTCGGGGTTTCAAAAGACAAATAACAACACACGACAACTCTCGAATTCCGAAAGGTGAAAGGGTGTGGGACCAACACTTCGGGATTTCTAGATTCAGGGTTTTGGGATTTGGAAAAGAAAGAGAACTTCATATAAATGTAACCAGCAAGTCCCAAATGCCGAAATTCACATTTTTTTCATAATTCTAATATTTTTACCTTGTACTCATATTCTTACTTCTGTTCTGTGAGACAGTAGGTGTAAAAGGATTTAATATCTGTTTACTTATCAGAATTCCAAAAAAAAAATCTAACTTCTGAGTTTTATACACATATAATTTATAAAACGGGTACAATAGGGTAACAGGTTCTGTAAAAGGTAACTCCTATTATGTTCACTTAGAGCCTCTTTAAACAATGCATTAAACATCAACAATACTAGATTTGTGCATCTATGTAAATACAAGAATAAGAATATCATTCCATCAGAGTTTGGAAATTATAAATGATGATCTGAGGGATCTGAGTTTGGACTCTGGGGTTCCCATAATTCTTTAACTTTCTGAATTTTGTACATCTAGTATTTTGATATCAGATTAAACCTAACCCATAGATGGACTGGTTTTCTTAAACTCAACTTCTATAAAAATAAATTGGCCTAGCACTTCTAGATTTTGGGAGGGACCACTCCAAAATTTAGACTGTGATTGTACATTTAATACCACGATAAACGTCATCCATTGAAAGAAATTTTTCCAATTTAGAAACGATTAGATGCATAATATCAGTTACCCACAAAACATCCAAGAAAAGAGAGGGAAAGGTTTACATTAACGCAATTAGATATAATCACACATCAGATACCTGCCATCAATCAAAATATAGCCATTCAAAATAGAGAGGGGTAGATCCACATATCTGAATCCAATCCACTGGAAGACAAAGGGAACAACCACATTCCTCCCAACTGTAGAATAGGGAAGCCAAAGTCACTTTCTTGATTCACCCCCTAGCCTGACCATGAATCCATGAGGGCGAACTTCGAAACTCCTCCTCAGCAATGTCCTTCAATTCCAACAGTTATCCTCTTGCCTCACACTTACTCAACATTTCTCATAACAACAAGGCAATTCTGTTTCAACAGGCTCCTCTTGCCTCACACTCAATCCATAGTGTTCATAACAACAAGAGAATTCAAGAATCCTTTCCCAGCATACTTGGCAGTGTTCTGCCTCCTCACATATGCTATTTATCAATTTTTGCCTGGGTCTTTTTCCTTCCTTTGGGGATTTTCGCAGCTCTCTTAATCCCTAATTTTTAGGGGCTGCCAGTGGCCAAATCTTTGATTTTCCACTTCTCATAATCAGCCTAGGGGCAGTTCCAACATGTTCCCCACTCATGGATTCATGGTCAGCTGATTTTAACATGGTTGTTCCATTTGTCCTCCTGCAATTAATTTAAGTATTATGTTGTGATACAAGTGTCATAGTTAAATAGTTAGTTGAGTCGAAACATATCTCTGCCCAACAGTCAAAATAATTAAATACAATTATTAAATTCAAAATTCGGAAATGCCATAAATAGAAAAACATTTCTAGATTCGAATTTTCCAAAAACGGAAATAAATTTTCAGCACACAAAAATAAAAATATTTTTTTTTTGGGGGGATGTCACACTAAGCAATTCCGACCAATGTTGGTGTCGCGCATTCAGGGCGTTTTGCGTAAAGATGTGTTGTAGTGTTAGAAAAACAGGACCGTGGAGCAATAAAATAAAACAAATGTAGAAACAAAACACAGAGGATACACAATACAATAGAGACACAGATTTACGTGGTTCACCCAGTGTGGGCTACGTCCACCAGAGAAATTGTCAGTTCTTCCTTTATTATTATCTATCATATGAAGGGATAAAAACTACAACAAACCTGTTGTAACTTCCTCTTCTTTCTCTCACAGTCTCCTATCTCAAAATACAATATGCACCATCAACCATAGCCACAATACATTTCCCTCATAAAAGAGGGTTGCCTTCTAGGTCAAAAAACCCTAACATAATCTCTATCGTTAGATCTGGGACCTTATTGTTGAAGGAAAATCTCCTTGTAGATAGGTAGAACACCTCTTGAGAGCTAGACTCTTAACTCTTAAGACAGAAGACACTTAACGTGGACACTGACTTCCTTTCGGATCTATACAAACTAATGCATGAGGAGGAAGGAGGGAAAAAGTACCTTTTACCGGCATTTGTCCCTGCACGCTCCGAGTCGAGCTCCAATCTTTCTCTCCTTGATGAGCCCTGTAGACAAACAATAGTACGACCACTTCCTACTATATTGATATTAGCTTGAAAATAGATCTATCTATTAGCGACAAGTTCATGTAAGATCAAACACAAACTAGAAAGAAATAGGCCAAGCATGTCATATTGATGAGAACAATGACGAAAGTAACTTACAATCGTAGATGCGAATGCGACAGCTTCGTCAAGTCCCCTTTGTCTAACCCTTGCTCAAAAGATCCACAATATGGATGATAGCAACTTTACTGATTACTTTCCTCCAGTTCACTGCATGTTTCCTACGAGATCATAGGTTTCATGCTTCCAATTCTTCCCCTTTTCCACCATCATAGAGCCTGCTTATATAGGTTTAGAGAGACTTAACCTCTTGAGGTATCTTTAGGGTAAGTTGAGGAATTCCCTCCTCAAATCAAGGACCTTCTCCTAAGATCATGGTTGAACCAGGAATTCGAATGCAACTGCCTTCCAAACTTGAAAGATCCTCCCCTTGTTCTCCTCAATAGATCAATTGTTTCCCAGATTAGACAGTGCTCCCTCAAAAGGGCCATCACGGAGGCTATAACACCCCCTAGTAGGATCAAGAGGAGCGCCAGTGCTCTAAAATGCTATAGCACTCCTGCACAGGGGAAATTTGGTGCTATAACTCTCCCTACCACCTTATAGAGGAGCACCAGTGCTCCTAAGGGTGATGTAGGGGAGCGCTCCCTTCTAAAACTTTAATTTGAAAGCTTCCTTCAGGTGGGAAGAGATACCTAAATTTAGTTAACCATCCCTCTTCCTCCAAATTAGGTGTTTGAGGTATTCTAAGTGTCTCCTTGGTGTCATCATTATGGAAGTAAGCTTTGTTTGACATTTGCGACAATTGTGAACAACACGCGACACTTGTGACACTTATCAAAGCGAGTAATGTTGATGTGTAACAGATTGCCCCACAAAGTATGAAGTAAGAAGATGAGAACTGATAACTGAAATGATTTGTAGACTTTCAAGCAAGGGTATAGATGTAGAGAATCTGACAGAAGCTACACACAAACATCCAAAAAATATCATGACATGTTTCAAAACCCAAGGCAGGCATATCTATGCTTGGGTGATCAAGACTTGCAAGATATGGTCGCCATAAAATACACTGCGGATCCATAATTGTATTGATATAAAGGTATAGCCACCGAGGATACAATGTGGATCTATACTCTGATGACCTGAACTGATCATAGCCACAAAGAATACACAGTGGATCTATGAGATGACAAGACATAGCCACGACCAATACAAAGTGGATCTATGTAACAGTGTATGTATCATTTGTCCAAGAGAAATTCCTTCGCAACCTGGGCAAAGCATATATCAAAGTGATCACTCAACCCAGGTTCTTCTTACCGATCCCAATGTGGTACGAATCTAACCATGTGAATAGATGTCTCGATTTCAAACATGGCAGAAACCACTTGATTACCGGTCAATGGTGTAAACCGTTAACAAGCGCGAGGGAGATCACCATTAATGTCAATGATTCCCAAGGTACCCATGTACATTCCAATGAATGTGAATGGATGGGCTGAATTCGAACATTCGTGGAATCATTCGATCAGAGGTCAATGATGTAAACCCACTGTTGAATGTGAGGAGGCATGACATTAAGGTATGCAGGTCCCAAAGTACTACTAGTTTCTAAGTCTAGTTCCTGGATAATGTGTTGAAGTCAATAGGAATAGGCTTGTCGAAGGAGGGCCTTGATGTATCCCTCATCAACCACACAAAACAGACATAGAGATGTAGTTGGTAGATCAAATGAATATGGACTGACATGGGTTTTGAGACAAGATATTTGTGATGGATGACTCTAGAGGCAGATACTTCCCTTGAACACTGAGGCACGAGAGCAGAAGCATGACATGGACCAAAACTTGATGATGCAGTGGATGTTGTGACTTATGTTAGGTGACTCAAAGGAGTGAAAGAAACTCAAAGGATTGTCTCAGTGCAGAGTTTCATCAGATTATAATGCATGCAAAGGACAAAGTGTCGTGTTCAAGGGCGACTCTANCAAGAGACTGCTTGGCTTGCTTCGTTCAAATTTTCCCCCATCCAGATAGACAAGTACCTCTTTTTGATTTAATGAGCTCGAGGAGGATAACATATGTTCGATATAACTCACCTTTGGTAAGTTCCCCTTCCTTTGTTTAACGAACTAGAAGAAGTAAGGGTTTGGTCCTGTATGAACCTGTCAATGTGTGTTTTAGCGAGTCTAAAGACATAAAACTCGAAGGTTTTCATGATTATAGAGTCTGAAAAAACACTTAAAAGAGAACTCTCTCAGTTCCTTTTTCATACAGTTAGTTTCACGAGGCCGAAAAAGAGATAAATTACCACTTGAAAGATGCCATTTCGAACCTTTTAACGAGCGTGAAAGGAAGCAAAATCACTTGACAATATTTTCATGTTTAGAGAGTCTAAAAAGAGTTTAAAGATGACTCCAGGGGGTTCCTTTTTCGTGTGTCCACGCGGGTCTGAAAAAGAGATAAAAGTCTACCTAGTGCGTTCTCATATTTTCGAGCTTGAAAATGAACTAAGACTATGCTCATGGATGTGACAAGGTAAACAAACGATCAGAATTGCTTGGAAACCTGTAGTGTCAAAACTGCAATCCAGTGGTTTAGTGAAGCCATTATATTGTTAGAGAAACCCATAAATAACTATACCTTATAAAAAATGGAAATTTATAAATAGTAATACAAGAAAAATCTTCATTTACCATTTCATTTTGCATAAGGATTTGTAGCAGTGGAGATTCTCACTTTGGAGGTGGATCTTGTTTTGCTTGATACTGGAGCTACGATTGACCATTTCTCTTGTTGTTTAGACCAGGTAGATCTTCATCTCTCCTTCTTTTAGTCACATGGTTCAATATTCGTTTTCATAGCAATATTTAAATTAAAAAATGAAGCCCTAAGTCGCTCCAAAAAAAATCAAATCGACCTCTATGGAAAACGATGGAAAAAAGACATTCTTTTGCAAAAACGTTTTTAGAAGGTGATAGCAAAGATGCCAACACCTTGACACTTGGGTGGATGGGTTGTTTTTGTCAAAGAACCAATAAAAACCTCAAAAACATGCCCACGCAGCCATTATGGAAATTATATTCATTTTAAAATGTTTTTTTGCTGCGTGATGATTATTGAGTGATAAAAAGAGGGCGTGGTCCTTTTTGAACAATGTGGGCATTAGATTTCAAGTTTTTAAATTGTTTAATAAATTGTCGGAATTGCAAAAAAAAATGAATAATGAAATTCTTTGTTTTTTTTTGTTTGTAGGTGATTTTGGCAACCATGATTGAGTGGAATGAATGAGAGCATGAGATTGATGATTTGGTTTCTTTGCGGAGTCCTCGCACGTGGGCTGCATTAAGAGCTTGTGGCCTACTGAAATTCTTCAAATTGCAAAAGATGAAGAAGGAGATTCTACTGCTTGAGCACATAATTAGTCTATGGGATGTTGCGGAGCAAGGGTTCCAGATCGGACCACATCTTCTAACCATCGAGTTGGAAGACGTATATTTCTTCACTGGCATCTCGAAAAGAGGGGTTCCTATATATTTTTCTGGACAGAGGGTGCTTCCTGAGAAAGTGGGTGTGTATCTGGCACGCCATTGTGTCCCAGGAGAAAGACTGATGGGGGGTAGAATCCGTATCAAGGATATCAGAGAGTTACCCCTTTGGTCCATTTTTTTTGTCATCACGAGCATGACGGGAAGCACTAGCTCACATTTGGCGTCGAGATCACCAGTAGCGTATGGCATACAATGTTTGGAGCCAACACTGTTTAATTGGAGTGCAGGGTTTCTTCGGAATGTGAAGGAACAGGTTTCACGATGTAGGATGGGGCAGAAACAATTCGGATACATATCTTTCCTGGTCTCATTTTTCTTAGAGCGCATCCCCCAGATGCAGCCTTAGATAGCATTGGTAGTACGACCAACGAAAGAACCACGGATGGAACGGTGGACTAGTCTATCTCCAAGACTAGTGGCAGAGTCATAGTTTTGTTTCATTGGTGACTTCTTCTCTTGGCTGAGACAACAGTATCTCCGGATAGAAGACTTCCCGTATGCTGAGGTGGATTTTCACGGGAGCATGGATTTGATTCTACCTGCGGGGGAAGATTGGGATGCATCAGGTAAGAGACTGAGTAACACTTTGTCTAGTTTTTGTTTTTTAAGTTTTTAATGTATATTTTTTTTGGGTATGTAGAAGAGTTTTTAAAAGATGTATTGTTTTGAACATGCAAACAAGGGAGAAGTGCCCCCGGCTGAGATACCGATACCAGGACATCGTGGGGGTGCCCTAGTTGCAGCAGATCCACGGGCACCAGTGATAGGTCTCTGGGAGGTTGAAAGAAACCTTCAAGTCCTCACGATGGGCATTCCTCCTTTACGGAGGGGAGAAGTGCCTTTACATCTGTAGAGGAACATTATGGGAGTGATTAAGAATGTTAGTTCTCTACTGAGACATCTAGTGCATGCAGTGATATGTTACTCTTAGTAGAATGCAGTGCAGGGAGATTAAAGTCTCTCTGGTGATCGTATTTTGTATGACTTGTCAGGCGATGTTGTGCGGGTGTAAAGACCCAACATTTTTCGCTTCTAAATACTTTTTTGATGTAATCAAAATATTTCAGTCACACTATGTATATATATACAGTTCCTAGTTTTTACAGTGCCAAAACCTTTGTACATGATGATGCCTTTAATTTGATGTGTTTTAATTTACATGTGATGTACAATTTGCTTTCCTTTATGAAATATTATCTATGGGTGAGATACCGATCCATGATGTAATTAACTAACGAATCTGAAACATTGTTGAGTTCTCGTGGAATATGTTTGTATTCGATATAATCAAACATTAGTTCAAGATGATGAACTTGTAGGTGGATACGTAGCAGGATAGGATTACGAATAGCATAGATACGATTGAGTTGATAGACCACGCGTTGGGAGGCTAGGTTAACGATGATATGAGAGATACCTAGGGAGGAGGCTTGGGTCAAGAGTCCGATGACAACATGATATTCTTCCATGTTATTAGTCACTGGTCCTAAGAAAATACCTCCTAAACTCACCACCTCGTCAAATTGGTAAATGACCCATGCTACCGAAGCAATGTTCCAGGTGTGTCGACTAGCACCATCCACAAACCCGACAAAGATAGGAAAGGAAGACGTCATCTGCGCATGAAAACATAAGGCATAGTTGTGAGTGTCCAAGGTAAAGAATCGAGAACGCGAAAGAAATAGACACACCAAACTAAAATACAATAATGTACAATGTACACATGTTAGGTGATCTAGGCATTGTACTTTTTAAGGTAAAGCCTGTTTCGGGGCTCTCCTAGGGAAATTCCATCATAATCAACTAACCCGTAGGAACCTCTATGTAGAACACATTTTACGATGTAAGGGCCATGCCACAGAGGTTCTAACTTACCTGTCCTTAATTTATCATGAGCCTGTTCATAGACAAGGACTAAGTCTCCTTCTGCAAAAGTCCGAGGATGGATGGATTTGTCGTATTGATTTTTAATCCGTTTCTGATGTGCCTCATTAATGAGAGTGGCATCACGACGTGTTTCGTCTAATTTGGATAGATATAAGAAACATTCTTCTTCGGAAGAAGTATGGGGTAGGAGTTCTACTTTAAGTTTTAGAGATGGAATCTCACACTCGATTGGTAAAACGGCTTTGATGCCATACACCAACTGGAAAGGAGTAAATCCAGTTATGGTTTTCATGGAAGTACAGTAAGCCCAGAGAGCGGAGAAAAGTTGTAGATGCTAGGATGTCTTGTTTACCCCTACCATGCATTGAATCATGGTTTTGAGGACCTTTTTGATGGCCTCAACTTGTCCATTGGCCTGAGGATAGTATGGGGATGAGTTTTCATGGCGAAAACCCAACTTGGCATGTAATTCACTCATCATCCAGTTCTTAAAGTGTGCACCGTGATCGGTGACAATGGCGCGTGGTACACCAAAACAAGTTATGATGTGGTTAAAAAGAAACAGAGTTGCGGTATGACCATCGTTCATAAAGGTAGCCATAGCCTCAGCCCATTTGGTAAAGTAGTCGATGGTGACGATTATATAACCATGCCCCCCGACTGAGGTAGGCTTACATTGCATGAAATCGATACCCCACTTGGAGAAGGGGCCGATGGCGATAATGGGGTGCAGCATAGTAGGTTGGGTGTGTGCCTTGTTGTTAAAAACTTGGCAAGGTGGGCATTTTTTGACTGCCTCAATACAATCTTTGAAAATCAAGGGCCAAAAATAGTCGGCACGTAGAATTTTTTGGGTTGTGGCCATCCCCGAAAGGTGACCGCCATAGGCTCCAAGGTGAGATTCATTCAGAATGCATTCAGCCTCTGCATGAATCAAAAATTATCGAAGGATGGTATCAATACCATAGTGATACAAGGTGTCACTGACAATGAGATAATGACGAGAATGGTGGTGAATACATTGACGCTCTTCACGAGAAGTGTTAGGCTAAAAACGTTGGGTTTGGAGATAAAGGAGGATGTCTCCATACCAAGGATCAGAGGTGTTGATGAAGAAAAAAGTTTCGTCAGGGAGAGAATCTCTAGGTTCGATGTCTTCATCAGCATGGGGGAGATCGCAAATAAGCTCCGCAAACACTAGGGACTTTTTGGCTTTAGACTTCGTAAATTCAAGATCAAATTCCTGAAGGATGATGATCCATTTAGAGTATTTTCTCCCGAGCACTTGACGTGTCAAGACGTGGTACATGGGGTTTGAGTCTGCAATCACTGTGGTGGTGCGTAGTAATATGTAATGGTGAAATCTCTGGACAGCGATGACGGTTGCCAGAGCCAGTTTCTCTACATGTGAATATCGAAGTTCATGTCCAGATAAACTCTTTCTCAGGTAATAGATCACATGTTCCTCACCGTTGGGGTCCTCCTGAACTAACACCATTAATATAGTGCAAGTGGAGGTATCTAAGTAAAGGATGTAGTCCTTTGTATACTCCGAAGGATGTAACAAAGGTGCGTGGGTCAGAGCATGCTTGAGAGCATCAAATGACTATTGAGCGATATCATCCCACATGAAAGGGTTTTTTTTCTGCAGTAACCGCATGAATCCTTTAGTTATCTCAACGTAGTTACAAATGAAATGGCGAAGGAAGTTTGCTCTTCCTTGCAAACTTTGGAGTTGGGTCAAATTAGTAGGTGGACGTAAGGCTAGAATAGCCTTAATCTTTAATGGATCCACCCTAATCTCGTCTTTAGAGACAATAAAACCGAGGAGTCAATCGGATTCGACAACAAAAATAAACTTATGTGGGTTCAAGTGAATACGGTAAAACCAACATCGAAGAAAAATAGCCCGTAAATGATCAACGTGATCAGATCGATTGGATGAGTGGGTAGGTAAGTTGTCGAGGTAAGGTTCTGCGATATGCTTGATATCATGGAAAGCGTACGACATGACCCGCTAGAAAGTAGCACCAGCATTTTTAAGATCAAAAGGTATCTTTCGATAGGCGAAAGTTCCCCATGGGTAGATAAAGGTTGTCTTATGTTGACCAGTAGGTAAAATTTCAATCTAGTTATACCCGGAGAAGCCATCCGTGAAAGAGAAGATTACACTCCTAGCGCAATTATCAATGATTTGGTCGATGAAGGGCGTAGGGTAGTTGTCCTTTCGACAAGTCTTATTGAGATCCCGATAGTCAACACAGACACAGATGGTCCTTTGTTTTTTGGCAACCGAAACAAGGTTGGAGACCCATTCCGTCAAAGGGATAGGATAGATAAAGCTAGATTTTAAAATCTTCTCAACCTCTGCCTTTATAGCCGTGATTTTCTTGGAATGAACCGGGCAAAGTTTTTGTTGAACAGGTTTCGCACCAGGGTAAGTATTGATTTCATGCACGACAATCGAAGGGTCGATCCCTGTCATTTCCTCGTAGCTCCAAGCGAAGACATCACGCAAATATTTAAATAGAGCGGTGTAAGAGACCACTTCTTCAGGTGTGCAATTAGCACCAAGGTTAATGTTTTCCACAACGCCTTCTTTGATCGAAATATCGATAACGATCGTAGTAGAGATATTACCCATATTCCCATTAGAAAGAGTATCTTGTATGAGGATGGGATATTGTGGAGCATTGCTAACATCAGGAGAGAAGACAGAGCGTATGTCTTTGTGAATTTCTTCCAAAGGTGGAAGAAAAGAGGATCAATAATGGTTATCATCCCAAGGCACATTGTCAATACTAAGCATTTCCATTATAGATTCGTCAGAAGGGAAAATTTGGGAAATGTAATCGATTGCAAACGATAGGGAATCCAACCATGAAGGCATCTAGTAGGCATTAGGTGCCAATAAATGTGGGTTGTCTAGAGAGGGAGAGATAGATTGAATATCTATGTATGCGGCCTCAGCTGGGCTAAGTGGCATGGTGTCACCGAGCACATCAAATTCCATAGGACTAGGTACAATCCAAGGATCAGATGATTCCAAAGATTGATAAGGCATATTCAAAATCATATTGACGGTGGCAATATGATGTGTGGTGGGTGGATGTGGTGTATGAAAGGTACCCATAAGGCTAGAATCTTTCAACAAGCCAACACCAACGCTTTCATACGTAACTGGGTGGTCTCCCAAAAAATGAATGTTGTTGGTGACAGGGGCACGAGCATCATGTGTACATAAATCTAGTTGATCGATAGTGACAATTTTTCCTTGATGGGGGAATTGTACACATCGAAACACTGATGAGGCGATGACATTCATAGCATAGAACCAACTTATTCCAAGTAGTAGGTTGTAATCGAGGGGGGCGTCGACCACCTCAACATCAACGGTAACAATGTTTCTGCCCAACTGAATGGCTAAGGATTGTAATAATCCGTGAGGATGAAAACCTTGTCCATTGAAAGCGCGTAACATCGTAGGGGATTTTTTAAGGGCAGGTGATTTTAAGCCTTTCCAACAAGCTAAAGACATGACACAAGTAGAGGCTCCCTCATCTAATATAGTTCGGTGGATTTGTTGATTATGAACAACAACATCGATTTGGAAAGCTAGTTGGTGGGAGAGTCGAGGTTGATGATCATTCAGATTAAACGTGAGGTTATTTGATGAGTCAGGATCGAAAGCACCGATGGCAGCTAAGAGCGTTCTACATTGGCTGGGACAATGTTGTAGAACTTCCAAAGCAGACATAGCACATGGTGCTTGAGCCAAATCTTCAACAATGTTGTAGTTTTGGGTAGCCCGTGAACTAGGATTAAAGGTAGATTTCCAGATAGTGCTCCTAGGAGGGTGTAGAATGGAGTCAAATGTGTAAGTTTTAAACCTGCGAAGTAAAGCAATGCATATATATCTTTAAGCAATACATAAATTAATCAATGGCTCATACACAGATTACACAGAGATTTTTACCAGAAACCCTCAACCGAGAAAACCTTTCTTATTTTCATTCTTTTGAATTTCACCATTCGCCATAAAATATATACAATGTTTTTAGGTATTCCGTAGATACCAAAACCCTAATCCCTTAATCCGGGATTAATTTACAAATCAGCTAAAAATAGCAAAATCCGCTAAAAATAACAAAAACCGCCCAAAAAAAAATGAAGGAAAAAACATGTGCATATTCATCCATTGACAAATTAAGAGTCATGTAGTTATGATGGATGAATTGCTTTTATCAAAAGGGATATCGTATATGTTATCCTATATAATTATGCATGTCATGGTGGTGATATGATTTACTTTCAACTAATATGATCATTCCAAACTATCGGTGTGGTTCATTAATATGTTCATTTTAAAATATTTGTGTGTGCATTAATTTCAATGCATGATTATTTTGTAATTTTATCGATCAATTTTTTATTTATTTTTAATGAGATTCTTATGTTTATTTTTAATCCGCATTGCCTTTAGCATCGGTTTCATCTTTATTTTTCCATGGCATTGGTTTTTTCATATGGTTCCTCTATTTATTTATAGGATACATTGATTTTAACATTCAATTCCTAATCTGCATTGCCTTTAGCATCGGTTTCATCTTTATTTTTCCATTGCATTGGTATTTTCATATGGTTCCTCTATTTATTTATAGGGTATATGGATTTTAACATTCAATCCCTATGTCTAATTTCGTTAGACATTAATTTTAATGTCATGTCTTTTTTATTGATTTTTATAATAAACCAACTTTGGAATGGGGTTATTTTATTTATGTATATAGCCTGAGTGGGCCTAATGGTTAAGAACACATGTTTCCTCTAAAGAGGTCACAGGCTCAAATCCAGAGGGGAGTAGGGTATGTATACCTTCGTAGACTTTACTAGTCAAATCGTTGGGCGGAGGGGGGTCCCTTGTCCCACAAACGGCTTGGCTGTGACCTTAAAAATAGATTATTATTATTATTATTATTATTATTATTATTATATGTTAGAAATTTTTATATAAGTTTACGACAAAATTTTTAGTATGGGTTATTTTGTTTATTTTTATAATGTATTTTTTTATTTATAGATTTTTTAATTAAACATTTTGATGCATTTAGTTTAGTGTGGATATATAATTTTATTTTTTTCAGTTCGTTTATCTATAGACATGGAAAAATTGGTGTTTCCCTTTTTTATTCTTATATATTTTTATTAATCTAAATAAACATACTAGACAAACATACATAATATATGTAGTATATATTTAAAGAAATTTAATCCAATATTTATAACATGGATAAATTTTCTTTCATAATAAGTAATAAGCTTTGTATGATTATTTTTGAAAAATATTCAAACTTGGTGAAATTTTTATATAAATTGAGAATATTTTCATCAAAGAAACATTTTCTAAATCTAAATGCTCAAGCTGAAATAAAATACTTATATCTTCATTCAATTGCCATGTGATATTATTTTTGTGCATAAACATGTTCATGAAACCCTTAGCCCCATATAAGGATGAATCAATGAAAGTATGTTTCATATTTTATTGATATATAAAAATGAAACAATATTTATGTCATATTTTTTAAATTGAAAGTTTTAAAATTCATATATACTTTGTCAATTTTATGTAGTAGAGAGACAATTTTTAGGAAATTATTTTATTAGTTTTTGATTGATAATTTTTTCAAAAAATATTAATATCATTCATCTCATTGATTTGAAAAATCTAATGCAATGGAAATGAGAAAATTATCTTGCTAAGGTCATTCAATGTGTCAATAAATTTTTTAAGGATCTATACTTACCTTAAATTAAAGTGTTAAACTTTAGAGAATATTACTCAATATTAAAATTCCAATTATTAAATGTTTGACAATATTTTTCTAAAAAAATTGAAATTTCTAAGTATCATATATAGTTTTTAGAAAATCTTGGATATTTATAATGTAAAATGATTTTATCCTATATAATTAGAGTGAATTGTTTTTACAAAAAATGAAAGTTGGTTGATCTTTCTTTGGAAAAAAATATGGAAAATTATGGCATGGACAAAAAATAATCCTTAAAAGTTTCCCTCATTCTCCTTGTATATTTACAAAATGTAGTTTATCTCACAATTTTTAGTTTCTTTCTTTATTTCTTTAAGAGAAGAGTGTCATTTATATTATTTTTCAAATTTGGTAACTAATATTTAAATTACATACTAGGATGATTATGATGGTGGTGGTGGTTAACATCCATTGGTCTATCCTTCTTTAAGAAAAAAAATAATTACTTGAATTTATTTAAAATGAAACCATTTTCTTTCTCTCATTTACGTAAATCTAAGAAATATAAATACCATTTTCAAGAGTAAACATTTGCATTGTCCCAAATATATTTTCCTAATTTTTTGGTTAATCTTATTGGTTTTTTTCAGCACCTTCACAATGGAGAGTCAATATCCATGTAAAAATGTTGAAAGAAAATAAAATAAAAAAATAATTTAAACATGAAAATAGAAAACGTATATGTCATTGGATAGAACATTCAATTATGAATTCAATGTCAAAAAAATTTCCACTTAATATGGAACCTAACAAAGTATTAACAAAGAATCTAAAAGTTGTAGATACACACAATTTTTCAAAAAAATTAAAGGTTATTAACTTTTTAAACACTTAATTAATGATTTTTTACACATTAAGGGTTATTAACTTTTAAACCCTAATTAATTATTTATTAAAAGTTTGAACTTAATTGCTACTTAAGAGGGAATTTCAATAAGCTCAAGCGCTTCCTAAGTTTGTCAATGAATGGATATAAATGCATGACTAAGATATTGTCCAATGAAGATGACAATCGTAGTTAATGATGACTTAAATGCCAAACTATAGATTTTGTTCCAAGGAAGATATAGGAATTTCAAACTATAGCGTTCTCTCTAACAATCATCGAATTGTGTTTGTTGAATGCTTGCAATGATAATAAATAATCATTGTAATGATTAATTATGGTGAGGGTTTGCGACTAAACATCATTGATTTCTAGGAAAAGACAAAAAAAAATTAAGAGGTTGACAACTTGACTTACCTAAAACAAGTGTAAGTTGATTTATTCGATTGGAAGAGAAAGCAACTTCCTACATAACTATACCATTCAATTCCAATATGAAGTAACTTAATGTGTTTTATTTCTTGAAACAAACAATAAGAGTGGACAATGATGGCATGCAAAAAGAAAAAGAAAAAGAAAATAAATATATTACTCCAAGAGGTTGATATACCTATTGAGACAAACAATAAGACTAGACAATGAGGTTGACAACTTGACTTACCTAAACCTCAACAAGCATAAGTTGATTTATTCGATTGGAATACAAAGCAACTTCGTATATAAATATCCCATTCAATTCCAATATGAAGTAACTTAATGTGTTTGATTTCTTGAAAAAAACAATAAGAGTGGACAATGATGGGATGCAAAAACAAAAATAAAATAGAAATATTATTCCAAGAGGCTGATATACCTATTGACACAAACAATAAGAGTGGACAATGATGAGATGCAAAAAGGAAAAGAAAAAAAGAGAAATATCACTCCAAGAGGTTGATATACCTAAACCTCATTGATTGTAAGTTGCTTTGTTTGATTGGAAGACAAAGCATTTTTCCATTTAAATATACCATTTATAACTTAATTGATTATATTTCTTGACACAAACGGTAAAAAGAGTGGACAATGATGAGATTCATAAAGGAAATAAAAAAAAATCTATAATTATACTCTAAGAGGTTGACATACCTAAAAATCAGTAAGCATAAGTCACATTATTCAATTGGAAGATAAAACAATTTTCCACCTAAATATGTCATTCAATTTCAATCATAGAAGTTACTTAATTTGTTAGATTTCTTGACACAAACGGTAAGAGTGGTGGACAATGCATATATCTTTGTAGCATTGAATGAGTGTAAACTCTTGATGTAAATAACTGACACTCGATTTTGCTACATATTTCTTTTTGAATGTTATATCTTCTTCTTTAACATAATATACATACATGTGTATTAGTTTGATTATATTGTTTTTCATTGTTAATCGAGGGTTAAATTAATCCTTGATTGACCCTTTATTGTGGATATATTGAAAGTGACACAATCTCTTAATCGAGGACCTTTTCTAACTTTAAATCAAGGTGTTGATATAGAGAAAGAGAAATAAATTCATAGAGAATATCCTCAAACCATTTTCACCATTGTCTCCAAAATATTGTTAGACACCTGCATGAATTCATCCATAATATTTTTACAAAGAAAAAAATCACAATTTCTATTCCATTATATATGAAAAATCACATTTGTAAGTATTACGATACAAATAAAATATAGTATAGGTGCATGTCTAAATCACAAGGCTAGAATTACGTTAGTAATGTCCATTTTATTTCTTTCCCTTTGTAAAATAGTTGTTGATATTTCCCCTTTTCACCTCCTTTTTAACTTCTTGTTATCCCTTCGAAGGAGTCATGGTAACTAACTGTGAGTGGGAAAGTAGGAGATTATATTTCTTAGAAGGAAACGATTTATTTTTTTTAACAATGACTAGTGAAAATTTGTATTAACATATATATTTGATGTGTTGTTACTAAAAGACTTATCAACATCCACATCAATTTTTTCTTGTCTTTGATTACATTCATAAGCCTTTCCGTTATTGCTAATACTAAAAAATGACATTGCATGTATATTATGTGTTAAAAACATTCAAAATACATATATAGATTTGAAAAAAATAATAAAAAAGTTTACTGTTGTTGATCTATCTTTGATGAATTTGATGGTTAATCTACTTCCATTGGATCGTTTGATTGTTGTCTACTTTCCTCCTATTTTTCTTACTCTTCTTAGTGGCTTGAGACTCACTGAAGCATGGTTTCTGAGATGAGTTCTTTACTTCTCCGGTAGATAGAGAACCTCAACCTTTAGAAATTAACATCATTTTTTTATACATTTATCCCATATTCTTCCAAGATGCCCATTATTTTGTCATGTTGATCTTGACACTACTTTTCTAGATTGTGAATAATGATAAAGAAGGTTCTGAGGTATATTTCATTCCTCTGCAAGGTCTCACAGTGCCTCCCCAATACCCTATAGATTCCTCATAGATTTTTAGGGTCCATGAAACCCCAAAACCAAGAACTTTCTCAATGTTTTCTACAAAGGCTAATGGAAACTAGAGTGTCTAAGAGAGTTTGAAATTCAATATTGAAAATGTTAAAAAGATCTAATAGAGAACAATTTCACTGGAACCAACCACTTTGACAATCGGGAATACCTATTATATCAACTTTACCTCGCCTAAAGTGGCTTGGAATGAAATTTCCATGTTTCACTAAAGAAGAACAAGCATGAACTAGCCAACCCGAGAAAAACAAGACTTAATAGACCCAACAAACCTTTCTTCCAATCATGAATTGTTGACTTGCTACCAAGAGAAAGAGTGAAAGTGACTAGATGCAAGAAATATGAGAGAGAGAAAACAAAAGAGAGACCATGAGATAATAAGAGTGGATAGGGATGAAATCTCCAAGTCCCTCCCTCCAAAATAAAAACCAATCAAAGAGTTCTATCACAATCTAATACCAAATGACTATACTACATAGCGTCTCTTCAAAGAGAACAATTATTCTATACCACAAAAGAAAGGGATAGGATTTTTGTAATCTTACTCGAGACACTAAATGGAGCCAAAAACAAGCTAGCACAGGGATAAAGAGTACCCAAAACACAAGACAAAACTTATCCAATGAGTGAACCCATTGAGATCCACAATACAACCCACATAACTTCAATTTCTTCTAGTGCTTGTATTAAATAGTCCCAGCACTAGAAAAGGAAGTAAGATAAGAAGGTTTATCAACTAAATTCTTCATCAACAAACTTGTACAAATCCTAGTGGGATTTTTCATTAAAATTCCAATCCACACATTTGACACATGTGCACCATTAATACCAACCACTTTGTCCATTGAACTATAAACCATTCTCATATATGCTTGAGGGTGAAAATTAGGGGAAGATGGAATTAAAAATTACCCCATTTTTCTTAAATAATCCTTGGGGATAAGAAGAGGCTTCAATAGCCAATCCATCCACTCTAACATTTAGCTCTCTTAGGACATGAAACAACTATACTTTGGCTAATACATGGGATGGATTTATGATTCTTAAAAAATCGATGCTATATGGGAGTCTTTTAGAAGTTATTGATAATTCATAGATTTTATAACTATCCTGGAGTCACCAATCACCATTAAATCTCTTGGTATGTGACTAACTATCATAAATAGACCTTGAAATAGGGAATATGACTCTACTTGATTGTGTGTTGCAATTTGAAGCCTGGAAGAATAGGTAGTTTCTTCATTTACGTCGGGATCAAGGATGCACCATCCCAGTCATGCCACCCTTAGAAGGAACAAAATCCTTATTTAAATCAAGTGTATCAGTTTCATATTGTCTTTTGTTCCGCTTAGAGGAGCATCAAATACCACGACGTCCCTCAAGCAATAAAGACTTGTATCCATTTCTTCTACTTTATTCCCTAAAAAATGAGTGTTTCCCCAATCAAGACTTACCCGTCTTGACTTACCTCACTCTAATCAAGGTTAGTATCTAAACTCAATGAATATTTGATCTCTTTGGTTTTGATGTGACTCCCTTTTTTATCAAAAGATGACTTCAAGAACAAGGACAAATAACTTGTAATTTTTTTGGAAGAGGCCATATCCTATAGCTCAATGTTATATTCTCTTAATCCAATACTTGAATGTATTAGATTTTTCTTCTATGAAAATGGTTTTATTTGGAAGACCCTTCTTGAAGTCCATGTCAACTCAAATACATAAATATATAAGTAAATCCAAAACAAATCTCTCAAAAAACAATTTAACCCAAGTGAGCAAAGCATTCCCAGTATCCTTAAACAATTTTAAATAATGAAAAATCCAACATTAATATTAGAATTGACCACAATCTAAATACACACAAATAAATTTTAACTTACATGTATAACACAACTAACTAACTTAATTAAATTGATTGTAGATATGTGTAATGCCTCATATTATGCTTATTTCTATCTTAACATGACATCTTTTAAATATTTAAAATAATTAAATTTTTGAAAGTGGAAACTTTTAAATATGCAAAAATTGCATATTTTCAATTCGATATCTCTATAGACAGTTATAGATAGAAGAATGAATGCTCATCATCCAAATATCACATCCCCACTTTTAGTTTGTGTGTTTCATTAATAATTCTGTGGAGAGAGAAATTGTGTACCATTTGGATAACCCACCATGAGGTATCAAACACATCAAACTTGTTCATTCCAACCTTTGAAAAATAATGTTATATATCAAAAATGATCCTGAAAGTATGGGTGGGAGTTATCCTGCAACATATGTCTCCTGTGCATTTCATGGGATGGAAATTCCCCCTTAATTGGATATATGTTTGGACCTGTTACCTTGAGATTCAAGTGGTCACCTAAAATTTTCAACAATTTAGTATGTGATTTCATTATTTCATTCATAACCTTGAGTGTCTCCTCAATGCCAGAAATATTTCTATCCAAATCTTGACATTGAGAGGGATGGGAATGTTGTCGGTTCTCCAAGTCATCCTTGTTGTTATTTTGAATCATTTGACCATAAAATATTTTTTGGAGGTGTTTTTTCACACTTATCCATGTAAAGGTTTGTAATGAATGGAGAAAGAGGGTAACACAGAGAAACAACATGGATTTGTTTATATATATCACCATTGAAACTAAAATATATGGACTTCAGGGAAAATTCAACTATGTTTGTCACTTCATCATCATCAATCCTACTAATAACATTAATACCATCGTCTACAAGAATTTTAGTGTATAAATATACAACATCAAAACTTACAATGACATCCATTTCACTAACCTTAAAAGACTTTATCCCTTCAAAAAAATGAGAGGAATCCTTGACAAAAGATCAAGTATGTCAAACTAGAAGCATAAGTGTTTTGGCCAATAGCTTTGAAACATTGTAATGAGAGATTTCCATGTTAACAATAGGTCTAAGAGGATATCCATCTTTGTGAACTTTTGGCAAACCATGGATGCATGATATAGTAGCAATATTCGGGGTAATTTTCTATTTTATGTCTTCATTCAAAGAGGAGTTAAAAATGAGTTTTGTGATATCTCTTAATAATTTGTTTCTTGTATATTTATCAAGATTCTTGTAACTTTCTCTTAATATTAGGTGTTGGATAATTTTTCTATGATACTCATCCGAATCCTTTATAACAAAAGAATTCCCCTTATCCTCCTCCATGATCATTATATCCGTATGTTCATGTAGGTTTATCAATTCCATAGATTCCTCTTTATTGATGATGTACTTGAGTGGTTTAACTTTCTGCAAAATCATCATTCATTATTTTCCTAGAGATACAAAATCTAGGGTTTTCAAGGTCCTAGATATAGGGGAGTGTCAATTGCTATAGATTTATAGTATACTTTAAACGTCCAATATCAGTACTCAACCCAATATATCTAGGCACTAAATAAATATGCTCAATTGTGCCCTTAGTCGTATGAACTAACTACCTAGGAACTAGAAAGTAGTCTCCCCAAGTATTGTTCTCGGTGTACTATACCAAAAATATGGTTTATCGGTTGATTTAAAGTTTTTTTCAAGTATACATGGGACTTATGACATATCCAAAGGCCCGTGGAAGTGATATTCCATATATAGTTGTTGTCTAATTTGATAGTACTCAAAGGGGGGGACCTATTAGAATATAATGGATGTGCTCATTTTACCTTTGACAATACTATTTCCACCCAACCATAGGTCGAAGCCACCCTTCGATCACCTTAAACTTGACAAAGAATCATTTCGGAAGAAAACCCTAGGCTAGATATCCAAACAAAAGGTAACGTACATTTCCCCAAGGATAGCACATCAACAAGATCTAATTAGATAGTCCAAACCCTAACCAAGAGATAGTCCAAGCCAAACGTGATATTCTAGCTGCAACACCTGCAATGACAGCTCTCCTCAAACCTGCACACAAGACTGGGCACTACAGTGCACACAAGTTGTTGCTCTGCAATTCTGAGATTGCCTACTGGAATGAGAACTAACCTCCTATATTTATACTAATTTTGGCTAACTACCTGGGTCAACTTCTCATTCTGGGTATCTGTCTGTTCAGTATATATTAATTCTTTTGGCTGACTTCTTCTCTTGGAGGCTAATAGCCTAATATAAATTATCCTCTTGAGCCAACATGTCTTCTAGGGTTATTAGCCAACTCATTAGGGTTTCTTCTTTCTTTCCAGAGTATTCTATTCTCATCAGGTTTACATGTGGAGGTAAATACCTCCCACAGCTACCATAATATCAACACTCCCTCCTAGCTAGGGAGGTATTACAGGTAATGGTCTTGAGCACAAACATACCATTCACCCA
>SNQJ01S0006509.1:29516-60488 GCA_010110895.2 Picea sitchensis | reverse complement strand
TCACTCTCCAAACTTGATAACTACTAAGATTAATCAAACAAAAAAAATTGAAGGAAAAAACATGTGCATATTCATTCATTGACAAATTAAGAGTCATGTAGTTATGATGGATGATTTTTTTTTATCGAAAGGGATATCGTATATGTTATCCTATATCATTATGCATGTCATGGTGGTGTTGTGCTTTACTTTCAACTAATATGATCATTCCAAACTATTTGTGTGGTTCATTAATATGTTCATTTTAAAATATTTGTGTGTGCATTAATTTCAATACATGATTATTTTGTAATTTTATCGATCAATTTTTTATTTTATTTTATGAGATTCTTATGTTTATTTTTAATCTTCATGGCCTTTAGCATCGGTTTCATCTTTATTTTTCCATGGCATTGGTTTTTTCATATAGTTCCTCTATTTATTTATACGGTATATGGATTTTAACATTCAATTCCTATGTCTAATTTCGTAAGACATTAATTTTAACGTCAAGTCTTTTTAATTGATTTTTATAATAAATCAACTTTAGAATGGGGTTATTTTATTTATGTATATGTCAGAAATTTTTATAAGGGTTTATGACAACATTTTTAGTATGGGTTATTTTGTTTATTTTTATAATGTATTTTGTTTATTTATAGATTTTTTAATTAAACAGTTTGATGCATTTATTTTAGTGTAGATACATAATTTTATTTTTTCATTCATTTATCTATAGACATGGAAGAATTGATGTTTGCCTTTTTGTATTCTTATATATTTTTATGAATCTAGATAAACATACTAGACAAACATACATAATATATGTAGTATATATTTAAAGAAATTTAATCCTTTAACTTATAACACTTTAATAGCAATATTTATGTTATAATAGCAATATTTATAATATTTATAACATGGATAAATTTTCTTTCTCCAAAGTAATAAGTTTTATATGATTATTTTTGAAAAATATTCAAACTTTGGTGAAATTTCTATATGAATTGAGAATATTTTCGTCAAAGAAACATTTTCTAAATCTAAATGCTCAAATTGAGATAAAATATTTATATCTTCATTCAATTGCCATGTGATATTATTTTTGTGCATAAACATGTTCATAAAACCCTTAGCCCCATATAAGGATGAATCAATGAAGGTATGTCTCATATTTTATTGATATATAACAATAAATATAAAATATTTATGTCATATTTTTTAAATTGAAAACTTTAAAATCTATATATACCTTGTGAATTTTTTATGTGGTAGAGAGACAATTTTTAGGGAATTATCTTATTAGTTTTTTTAATTGATAGTTTTAAAAAAAAATATTAATATCATTCATTTCATTGATTTGAAAAATCTAATGCAATGGATATGAGAAAATTATCTTGCTAAGGTCATTCAATATGTCAATAAAAAATTTAAGGATCTATACTTACCTTAAATTAAAGTGTTGGAACTTTAAAGAAACTCATTATTAAAGTTTCAAATATTAAATGTTTGACAATAATTTTCTTAAAAAAATGAAATTTCTAAGGATCATATATAGTTTCTAGAAAATCTTGGATATTTATAGTGTAAAATGATTTTATCCTATATAATTAGAGTGAATTGTTTTTAAAAAAAATGAAAATTGGTTGATGTTTCTTTGGAAAAAAACATAGAAAATTATCCCATGGACAAAAAATAGTCCTTAAAAGTTTCCCTCATTCTCCTTGTATATTTACAAAAGGTAGTTTATCCCACAATTTTTAGTTTCTTTCTTTATTTCTTTAAGAGAAGAGTGTCATTTCTATTATTTTTCAAAGTTGGTAACTAATATTTAAATTACATACTACCTTAAGAAAAAAATCGGTCTATCCTACCTTAAGAAAAAAAAATATTACTTGAATATATTTGAAATGAAACAATTTTCTTTCTCTCATTTACATAAATCTAAGAAATATAAATACCATTTCCAAGAGTAAACATTTATATTGTCCCAAATATCTTTTCCTGATTTTTTGGTTAATCTTATTGACTTTTTTTTAGCACTTTCACAATGGAGAGTCAATATTTATATAAAAATGTTGAAAGAAAAAAAAAAAATTTAAACATGAAAATAGAAAAACTACATAACATTGGATAAAAGATTCAATAATGAATTCAATGTCAAAACATTTTCCACTTAATATGGAGCTTAACAAAGTATTAACAAAGAATCTAAAACTTGCACATACACACAATTTTTCAAAAAAATTAAGAGTTATTAACTTTTTAAACACTTAATTAATGATTTTTTACACATTAAGGGTTATTAACTTTTAAACGCTAATTAATTATTTATTAAATGTTTGAACTTAATTGCTACTTAAGAGGGGATTTCAATAAGCTCAAGCACTTCCTAAGTTTGTCAACGAATGGATATGAATGCATGACTAAGATATTGTCCAATGAAGTTGACAATCGTAGTTAATGATGACTTAAATGTCAAACTATAAATTTTGTTCCAACGAAGATATAGGAATTTCAAACTATAGCGTTCTCTCTAACAATCATTGAATTGTGGTTGTCGAATGCTTGCAATGATAATAAAGAATCATTGTAATGATTAATTATGGTGAAGGTTTGCGACTAAGCATCATTGATTTCTAGGAAAAGACAAAAAAAAATTAAGAGGTTGACAACTTGACTTACCTAAAACAAGTGTAAGTTGATTTATTTGATTGGAAGACAAGGCAACTTCCTATATAAATATTCCATTCAATTCCAATATGAAGTAATTAAATGTTTTTTATTTCTTGAAATAAACAATAAAAGTGGACAATGATGGGATGCAAAAAGAAAAAGAAAAAGAAAATAGAAATATTACTCCAAGAGGTTGATATACCTATTGACACAAACAATAAGAGTGGACAATGAGATTTACAACTTGACTTACCTAAACCTCAACAAGTGTAAGTTGATTTATTCGATTGGAAGACAAAGCAACTTCCTATATAAATATGCCATTCAATTCCAATATGAAGTAACTTAATGTGTTTGATTTCTTGAAACAAATAATAAGAGTTGACAATGATGGGATGCAAAAAGAAAAATAACATAGAAATACTATTGCAAGAGGTTGATATACCTATTGACACAAACAATAAGAGTCGACACTGATGAGATGCAAAAAGGAAAAAAAAAAAGAGAAATATTACTGCAAGAGGTTTATATACCTAAACCTCATTGACTGTAAGTTGCTTTGTTTGATTGGAAGACAAAGCAATTTTCCATTTAAATATACCATTTATAACTTAATTTGTTAGATTTCTTGACACAAACAGTAAAAATAGTGGACAATGATGAGATGCATAAAGGAAAGAAAAAAAAATCTATAAATATACTCTAAGAGAGGAGGGTTAAATTAATCCTTGATTGACCCTTTATTGTGGATATATTGAAAGTGACACAATCTCTTAATCGAGGACCTTTTCTAACTTTAAATCAAGGTGCTGATATCGGGAACAAAAAATAAATTCATAGAGAATAACCTCAAACCATTTTCACCATTGTCTCCAAAATATTGTTAGACACCTTCATGAATTCATCCATAATCTTTTTACAAAGAAAAAAATCACCATTTCTATTCCATTATATACTGAAAATCACATTTGTTAAGTATTACGATACAAATAAAATATAGTATAGGTGCATGTCTAAATCACAAGTCTAGAATTACGTTAGTAATGTCCATTTTATTTCTTTACCTTTGTAAAATAGTTGTTGATATTTCCCCTTTTCACCTCCTTCTTTTTAACTTCTTGTTATCCCTTTGATCAAGGATCCATGGTAACTAACTATGAGTGGGAAAGTAGGAGATTATATTTCTCAGAAGGAAACAATTTATTTTTTTTCACAATGACTTGTGAAAATTTGTATTAAAGGTGGCTAAAAATGGCAAAACATTACATATATATTTGATGTGTTGTTACAAAAAGACTTATCAATATCCACATCAAACTTTTCTTGTCTTCGATTACATTCATAAGCCTTTCCATTATTCCTAATATTAAAAAATGACATTGCATGTATATTATGTGTTAAAAACATTCAAAATACATATATAGATTTCTAAAAAATAATAAAAAAGTTTACTGTTGTTGATCTATCTTTGAGGAATTTGATGGTTAATCTACTTCCATTGGATCCATTGATTATTGTCTACTTTCCTCTTGTTTTTCTTACTCTTCTTAGTGGATTGAGACTCACTGAGGCATGGTTTCTGAGATGGGTTCTTTACTTCTCTCGTAGATAGAGAACCTCAACCTTTAGAAATTAACGTCATTTTTTTATACATTTCTCCCATACTCTTCCAAGATGCCAATTATTGTGTCATGTTGATCTTCACACTACTTTTCTAGTTGTGAATAATGATAAAGAAGGTTCTGACGGATATTTCATTCCTCTACAAGGTCTCACAGTGCCTCCCCAATAACCTATAGATTCCTCATAGATTTTTAGGGTCCATGAAACCACAAAACCAAGAACTTTCTCAATGTTTTCTACAAAGGCTAAGGGAAACTAGAGTGTCTAAGAGAGTTTCAAATTCAATATTGAAAATGTTAAAAATATCTAATAGAGAACAATTTCATTGGAACCAACCACTTTGACAATGGGGAATACCTATTATATCAACTTTACCTAGCCTAAAGTGGCTTGGAATGAAATTTCCATGTTTCACTATAGAAGCACAAGCATGAACTAGCCAACCCGAGAAAAACAAGACCTAATAGACCCAACAAACCTTTCTTCCATTCATGAATTGTTGACTTGCTACCAAGAGAAAGAGTGACGTAGACCGCGCCACGCCGACATGTCCTCTCCCACCAAGACCTTCTTTTTCTTTGGCCCGAAGAGCTAGAATGCTCTTCAAAACCCCTTATCGGGAGCTTTCTACACCCACAAAATGCTCTTTGTGATTTCCCTTCGTCCTATCGGGAAATCGAACTTCGCGAAACTGAGCGTAAAACTTACGTCTTCAGGATCTCCGATCCTCTGATCTTCGATGCCACCTGTCCTCTACTCTGGCGCCTGTGGCCTACACTCCAGTGGTGATCGGGAAATTGCGTTTCGGAAATTCACGATTCCTATTGCACAATTTCGCAGACCCTTCCAATTCTCGATTTCTGACCTGCGATGACACCTGTCCTCCACTTAACACTATGGGTGTGGGACCGTCGCGTTTCGGGATTTTTCGACTTCCCCTGTCGTGAGTTTCTCGTCACCGAGAATCCCGAAATGTCGAACCCCGATACACGTGTGATCTATCTCCCCCACGTCGCCGCTTCCTTTTCTTCTCTATCAGGTATCATGAAATCGCGGTTTCTCCTGCAGCGAGTCTGTTGTATGCGGAAAACCCAAAATGCCGAACCCGACTCTCCGGGATCTCGCACCACACGTACCTGCTATGATCGACGACTCTGATATTCTCGAGAAATCGCTAATCGAAATTTCATGCACAAGACTCTTGGCTCCGGAAGTTCCGATTCTCCGATGAGTCGAGCTCCACTGACTCCCCTGCTCCTTGACATGTGTCTCACCAAGATCAATGGCTGAGATCCTTTCGGGAAATCGCGGATCGTGATTCCTTCCTGTGAGAGTTTTACGTCTCAGTAACCTCTAAATCGATGATGAGCCGAATTCCGATGGTCCCTTCGCTCCTTCCCTGCATGCTAAGGCTTAAACCGTGCACAACTTCCCAAGATCTGACGGCTGACAAGATTTCACAATCTTCCTCTGCGAATCATGACCGTTGGTTCCTTCTACTCAAGGATTCTTTCAGAAGACTAAAGCTCCTTTCTCAGAACTTATCCTCGGACACTTGCACTTGCATCTCTTACCCGGACTCTCCTCGACCCAAAACTCTTGGGCTCTCTATCAACGATACCACGAAGGTGCTATACCTCCTGAGCTCTCTTACTCTGACTCTTTCAGAGGTATTTGCATGCACTCCTTACGACAATCATTCAACAACTCCCCAAATGTTGAATCCTTCCGACTCTGCGCACTTCCTGCAGCATCAGTCTTTGAATATTTTGCTCAAAATCGCAACTCTGAGACTTCTTCTTCATCCTGCGCACTCCTGCATGGCTTCAACAACTCACTTCCACTTTTGGGTGAATGAGAACAAGAGTTAGACTTTTGAGCCTTCATCAACGCACTCCTTGCGGATGAATTCAACTGCACGCTTTGCAGGAATCTCCTGACTCAGATAGAGAAACAATTGAACCTCACTCTTCTTCTCTTCCAGATTTCAGTTTCGAAACATAAAATCACATGCACAACATATACAAAGCAAATGCATAACAAGAAAACAAGCATTCATGAGCACACATCAATATACACAGAGAAACAACACAAGCCATGTGCTTGAATCAAAGCTTCCTTCTATTAATTCAATGGCCTGTACATGGGTGTTCTTCATACAATATTCTCTGTCTGCTCTTCTCTTCTGAATGCTTGATTATTGTTACAATGATACAATGAGGGTGTCTATATCCGTTTTCCCTCCTTCCATCTAAAACTGTCTAATCTAGAAATAAATCCTACCTACCTGCATTAACTAGATTAAATGCCTCCTTATCTACTTCAGACAAGAGCGTATGGATCGAGGTTTGATACAATATACAAAGGTTCTTTTCATAAATGCATCATTTAAACATTGGCGCATCATCTTGAATGAAAATTCAAAAAGTTTCGGCTGGTCTTGTCCAGTTGTTCATTGTCTTCCATGCTGGCTCGCTTGTCGTGGGCGATGCTCCTGCATCAAAGAGTCAAAGTGGCTAGATGCAAGAAATATGAGAGAGACAAAAGAAAAGAGAGACCATGAGCTAATAAGAGTGGATAGGGATGAAATCTCCAAGCCCCTCCCTCCAAAATAAAAACCAATCAAAGAGTTCCCTCACAATCTAATGCCAAATGACTAGAGTACATAGGGTCTCTTCAAAGACAACAATTCTTCTATGCCACAAAAGAAAGGGATAGGATTATTGTAATCTTACTCGAGACACTAAATGGAGCCAAAAACAAGCTAGAACGGAGATAAAAAGTACCCAAAACAAAATACAAAACTTATCCAATGAGTGAACCCATTGAGATCCACAATACAACCCACATAACTTCAATTTCTCCTAGTTCTTGTATTAAATAGTCCCACCACTAGAAAAGGAAGTAAGATATGAAGGTTTATCAATTAAATTTTTCATCAACAAACTTGTACAAATCCTAGTGGGATTTTTCATTAAAATTCCAATACACACATTTGACACATGTGCACTATTAATACTAACCACTTTTTCCATTGAACTATAAACCATTCTCATATATGCTTGAGGGTGAAAATTAGGGGATGATGGAATTAAAAATTACCCCATTTTTCTTAAATAATCCTTGGGGATAAGAAGAGGCTTCATTAGCCAATACATCCACTCTACCATTGAGCTCTCTTAGGACATGAAACAACTATACTTTGGCTAATACATGGGATGGATTTATGATTCTTAAAAAATTGACGCTAGATTGGAGTCTTTTAAAGGTTATTGATAATTCATAGATTTTATAACTATCTTGGAGTCACCAATCACCATTAAATCTCTTGGTATTTGAGTAACTATCATAGATAGACCTTGAAATAGGGAATATGACTCTACTTGATTGTTTGTTGCAATTTGAAGCCTGCAAGAATAGGTAGTTTCTTCATTTACGTCAGGATCAAGGATGAACCCTCCCACTCATGCCAGCCTTAGAAGGAACCAATTCCTTATTTGAATCAAGTGTATCAATTTCATATTGTCTTTTGTTCCACTTAGAGGAGCATCAAATACCATGACATCCCTCAAGCAATAAAGACTTGTATCCATTTCTTCTACTTTATTCCCTAAAAAACAGGTGTTTCCCCTATCAACACTTACTCGTCTTGACTTATCTCACTCTAGTCAAGGTTAGTATCTAAACTCAATGAATATTTGATCTCTCTGGTTTTGATGTGACTCCCTTTTTTATTAAAGGATGACTTGAATAACAAGAAGAAATAACTTGTAAATTTTTTGGAAGAGGACATATCCTGAATGTTATATTCTCTTTATCCAATACTTGAATGTATTAGATTTTTCTTGTATGAGAATGGTTTTTTTTAGAAGACCTTTCCTGAAGTCCATCTCAACTCAAATACATAAATATATGAATAAATCCAAAACAAATCTCTCAAAAACTAATTTAACCCAAGTGAGCAAAGCATTCCCAATATCCTTAAACAATTTTAAATAATGAACAATCCAACATTAATATTAGAATTAACCACAATCTAAGTACGCACAAATAAATTTTAACTTACATGTATAACACAACTAACTAACTTAATTAAATTGATTATAGATATGTGTAATGCCTCATATTATGCTTATTTCTATCTTAATATGACATCTTGGTTATAGATATGTGTAATGCCTCATATTATGCTTATTTATATCTTAACATGACATCTTGGTTATAGATGTGTCTCATACCTCATATTATGCTTATTTCTATCTTAACATGACATCTTGGTTATAGATGTGTCTAATACTTCATATTATGTTTATTTCTATCTTAACATGCCATCTTTTAAATATTTAAAATAATTAAATTTTTTTAAGCGGAAACTTTTTACGCAAAAATTGCATCTCTCTAGACAGTTATAGATAGAAGAATGAGATCAATCTAAAGTAGACAGTTATAGATAGAAGAATGAGATCAATCTAATCTAATATATTATATATTTAGAATATTTTTATATATTTATATAATTTAAAATTCTACCATTATTAAATATTAAATACATATTTCTATGTCATGGTTTTGAATATTTTTATATATTTATATAATTACACCGAAAGGTTTATACCTATTGACAATGCGCAGATTTAATAGGGGTTTAGTGTTTAATAAGTTTTTTATGGACAAGATTAAATATGGCTGGAATATTCTTAGTAGTCACACAAAATAAATGGCTGTGATTTCAATCATTAACTTTCTAGCTATTATAAAGACATCCGTTTATGTGTTTACTTTTTTACATTTACCTAATCATATTTAAAAATTACTTTCATAGCTAACTGATTGCCACCTAAGTGATTAACAGAAATTAAAATATTAACACCTCAAGCTCAACAGATTATTTGTTAATCAATAATAAAATTTAATATATTCTTTTAAAGATTCTTTTCATCTTATCAACCTGTCGACGTTGATCAGCCACAATTATATGACTGTACTAATTTAAATATTAAATACACATCTCTATGCCATGGTTTTTAACCGCAATTAGAATATTTTTTATATATTTATATAATTTAAAATTCTACCATTATTAAATATTAAATACACATCTCTATGCCATGGTTTTGAACGACAATGAAACGTTTTTATCCAATTTAAAGATGTCAGCTTTCCTTATGGGTCGGTCTAAAATATTCTGACCTACGATCAATGAGCTACCGACAAATACTTGAAAAACAGAAAACGTCATCACAACTGATCAAACAAACTTGAATGTGAGCGTCACTTCATTTTCAATATAAAGAGTCGGTTGTTGTCAGTGGAATGGAAATGTGGCGATTCATGTCCTGTAGGTGGTGGATTTCTGGTGGATTTCTAACTGTGCATGCATCATTCACAACAGCTTTTTGAAAAATTTCCAATAGGAGAAGTCCCTTAGTTCCACAGTATACTGTGGGAGAAGTCCTTTAGTTCAACGGTATACTGTCGTAGAATTGTAACGTCCGCCATGTTTATTGGAAATTATTACTATCGAGTACAAATACTACGATTGAAGGACATCGAGCAGGTTTCTTATAAATTGTTAGTACTTAGTACAAATACAAAATGTGGTGGATATGTGCGGATAAGCCATGGTCAAGCATGAAAAGTCGCAATTGCGAACTTCCGTGGAAAGTATTACTCCACATACAAAATGTGTTGGGGTAGGCATGGAAAGTAGCTATTGAAAAGGAAAGGATGAAATCAAAATGAATATGAAGATTGCAAACGATTGGTAAATTCAATGTAAGCAACAGAATTCCCAGAAGAAAAATTCAAAATCAGATAAAACAGCAGAAATGCTGCAAATTATGTATTAATTGCCTGTATTGATGATTAATCCGCCTAATTTTGAAACCGACATTTTCCGGAAGAACCTGAACTGAGCTGCCATACCAGTCAACGACGATTGCAGCGATCCTATCCCTTCGTAGTGTATCTGCTGTTTATAAACTCAAAGCCACGACCATAGTAGAATAATGTGCAACCTGTGTTTTTCTTTTCTGAGCTCTAGGGAACATTCTATATTTGACCTTCTCGTGATAAAGCTTCCAATTATCTATGTTTTTAGGATCTTGAATAACGTAGTCGCTGAGTGCTTTCCCTCTCACCGAGCCCACATGTAAGTCCATCTTTCCTGCCGTCGGATTTTTGCTGGGCCAATTACATTGTTTTGCATATAAACAATTCCTCGTAAATTTCTCTCTTGGCACGGTCATCGTGTCATAAACACGCGCCTGATCCAATCACAAATTCGGTTTTGCTCGCCTGCTTGTTCTTGAATTTGTAGATAGAATGTACTCTTCAACGTCTTCTCCCAAACTGTTATTAGAAGACATCTATAAATCTTCTCTGGAAGCTATAGATCGCAACACAATTGATGATCACTACGTCTATCCGCTTGATTTTATCGACCCCTTGACCGACTGGCAAACAGATTCATTTGAATCTGTTGCTACCGATTATATCTGTGGTTGTTTGCCTTCTCCGTCCTCTAATGATCTTGCTTCGTCAGATCTCCTTATACACATTCAAAAGGACATTACTAATGACGAGCCCTCAGTGCAACTCGATGAATCCACTATTTCAGTTTTTAATGAAGAGACCGACAATAATTGGAAGGGCTTAGGGCTCTCATTTGATAAGAAAAGTAACAGCGCATTTGTGGAATGGAAGGCTAAACAGCCTCCTCTATCAGGTTCCTGCAAGCCCAAAAGATACTCGTCTCTGCAGAAGCGGTGTATACGTTTTCTGAAAGACATCAATAACCATAAAATTCCTCAACCATTAAGCTATACCAATAGCTCTGCCAATCGGAGCATGGCCTTTAGCTATAATTACGACAAGTTAGTTATCCACCATGTTGTAGCGGAACGCAAGAGGCGAGAATAGATGACTGATTTATTCTCTGATTTACGGGCACTGGTGGCCGTAGAACCAAAGGTAATTTTTTGGATAACAGTTTTCATTTTGTCTCCATGAAATCTTGTTCGCGTGTCTGGTTAATGGCTCAAATTGAACTAATGGCTCTAATTATTCAATTGTTAATTGTTGGTGAGATAGAATGCAGGCAGAGCTACAGTGCTTCTTCAAACAAAAGATTACGTGATTCATTTGAAGAAAAGTATAGAACACTTGGAACAAAGAAACAGAGAGTTAGAAGCATTATTATGCCCAAAATCATGATCATTGTGCATCATCGGTTCCAGAATTTAAATTTGATTTCACTATCTTAATGGAAAGACAGCTCAGGTAGCATCTTACAGTTGTTTTAGTGGACCTGATCATGTAATGTATAAATGGACATTATCATATATTATGTTATCTTAGTTTTCTCTATTTTTGTTTTCTCTTTGTTGGTTATGGGTGTATTATATGGCCATCTTTTTATTGAGGAATGAAGTCATTAGCTGATATTATTTATTGGAATAAAGAAAAACATATCACATGTATTAAGAGTTTTAATCAATAATTTTTTATATAAAATTTAAAAAATATTAAGTTGTAGATAAAAAATTTATAATTTTTTATTAAATTTAACGTTTAAAATTTGCTAAATTTTGCTAAATTTGATTTATCTATAGTAGTTAATAGCTTTTTTTTCTTACCTTGTAAACCGACTTTCAATCATTTTATGATGCCTTTTTAGAATATTAAATAAAAAAAAGACGAAGAAAGATTGACAGATCCCATTTCCTATTAATTCAATAATTGTTACATGTAAATATTTTCTTTAAATGTGCTTTTACTAATTTTTGTTCTTCCAACAATATTTTTTTTTCTTTCTTAACATATATTTTCAATTTGATTTTTCTGTTCTGTCAACGGTATATGACTTTTAATTTAAAACTGTACTTATGTTTACACATTTTTATATTTAGATAAGATTATAGAAAGAGAATATAGCTATAGAATGTTTTTTTTCTTTCTTAACATGTATTTTTAGTTTGATTTCCTTGTTCTATCAACAATATATCATTTTTAATTTAAAACTATATTTATGTTTACACACTAAATACACTCTTATATTTAGATAAAATCATAGAAAGAGAATATAACTCTAAAACAAGAGAAGTTGCAAATTTCAACAAATCCCTGCCTTTGAGGACTTGCTTACTGAATGTTATGAAACATATTTCAAAATTAAAACTCTCTTAGTACAGAAGAGTGGGACTGTGTGTTTATGATCTCACACAATTGTTTATATTGTATTTTGGATCTATACATTCCATGTATAATTCCTATATTATAAATTACTATTTTCCAAAGAGCACAGAGACAAGAGTATCGAAGAAGCGTTCGAAGAAGCGTTTGCATATGCTTCTGTATTACGTAGTGGAACAGCTTTGCTAAATATAGATTAAAAGTTAATAAATATGAGAAATAAATTTAATAATCATATTTCTATGCAAATCATCACTCTAGCTTGATTGTAAATGCATTTCATGTTTAGAATTTTGTTTGAACTCTTGAAGTAGTGGAATGTTTTGGACAACAATGCACAAGATGAGGTCAGAGGCATTGCCAGGAATTTTTTTTTAATATATCAAAACTTCATACACAGTTTTTCATCATAAAACTTACTAACACATTCCAACATTCCACTTTTCTAATAGATGCATATTATGAATAAAGCACATATTATGATTGGCAATGAAGCATATATCTTAAAATGAAATGTACTGAAACTTGATTTAAAGCATGAACCGAAACCTACAATAATACTTAGTATGATAAGTAATGACATGGAGTAAAATCGACCGACAAAGCTTTTCATTTTGTCCAGGGACAAAAAGCTTTTGTAAATACCTTTTGCATAGTAAAAGTCATTTGCCCTGCATATTTCAAAAAGGCCGTTATTCATCCTTATTCAAAGAATTTATATGAGATTTTTAATTTCAAAAATGAGTTTAATCATTTCACTTAAAAAATATTCCAAAAAATTATAAATTCAAGTGATATAATTGATGAATATTTGTCTTTTGTTTTTGGTATATTCTTTAACATTAAAAAAAAAAATTAAACATATTTAAAATTTATAAATACATATTAATATTATATGTAAACATTATTGCAGTGTATATGTATAATATATATAATTAATATTAAAAGGAAATATGAAATGTGTTAGTATAATAAAGATTAACGTAAGGTGGAGAGTGTAACATATTCTAAGGTAAGACTGAAGAAGATTGAGAACCTAACAATAAAAGGAAAGTTCTCTGTGAGCTTTCATTGATGACAAATACCAAGTTGAAGTCCACCAAGGTAACCTCAGAAATCAACAGAAACATGGCCTGCAATTTTGTCTTATAGTGACATCAGTGCTTAGGTCAGCGAGAATTTATAAGAAGACAAGAGGTTGTCATAGATGCTTATATCGAAACGAAAGATGAACCACACATCAACGAAATGGATGCTTGTACTTGATAAGAAGACCAGAGGCTGTCATAGATGCTTATATCGAAACGAAACAAGAACCGCACATCAACGAGGTAGATGCTTTGTTTTTCTAAATTCGATTGATGTAATTTTTTTATTTGAAGGATTTTTACTCGTTGCAATCGTTATCTGAGGATTGTAAAATGTGAGCGTAATCGCTATAATTATAAACTCCGCTGTAGAAGCTGCATAAATAGTAGCTCAAATCCATAGCAGGAGACTGTGGATTCTCTTGAATATACCAACCAATTTCCTAAATTTGGTGGACATGGGTAGATTTCATGGATCCTATTTTTTTAGTAGTTTGTTCAACCAAATTTACCAATTTGGTATGTATCCATTAAATTGGATCAACAGTTTTGTAACCAAATCAGGTTTGTTCCATATTGATGTAAGCCGATATAGAAGCATGGTCGAATGAGAAGAGGAGGTGGATTTGAGTGTAAGGTCGAATGGTTGTTTGTACCATTTGAAAGCCTGAACTTGATGGTTGTTGTATTCATCTCCCTTGAACAATAATCAAAGACCGACTATCATTGACTTGTGGAGGTTTCCCTTACAAGAAGAGTTTTACCACGTAAATCTTTGTGTTATCATTGTGTGAATGTGAATGCTATTATTTTTTTATTTTCAACTTAATTGAATACTTATTGATTCTGCATTAAACAAGTCTAACAAATAGTATCAAAGCTCAAATGAGCTATGTCCTTGGGTGAGATCTATCACTGAGGAAATTCGTTTCATGAGCAGAGGACAAAGTTTTTTGCATGGTCGCGAGTGATCTCTGTCGGAGGGATCATGGTCGCGACTGATCCTTATATGGTGCCCACTATCGTCTCCGCACTTTCACTTTCTCTGCGTCCAATAATGTTTTTTCTATTGGTTGGGTTAGGAGTATAATGTTCATGTTGCATTGCCTGCTTGTTTGGGCTTAGATTGGAGACAACAGAGGTTGAGATTAATAAAGGCGACTAAAATGCAAAACACTCAAAGTGCCAAGTTTGAAATTGAGAAGTTGAATGGAAAATTATTTTTTGAGATTTGAAAGGTCAAGATGCATGATCTGCTCGTGCAACAAGCCGTGGTGAAGGTGTTTTTGGAAAAAAACAAATAAATCCATGACCATTTCAGATGAAGAGTGGGAAGAGATTGATGCGAGAGCACTGAGTGTCATATGTCTTTGTTTGGCCGATGATGTTCAGTTCAACATTGTTATGGAGAAGACAACAATTGGTTTGTGGATGAAGATGGAATGCTTGTATATGACGAAATCCTTGACGAATGAGATCTTCTTGAAAAAACAATTATATAGTTTGTGCATGAAGGAAGGTACGAAAATAGTTGATCATTTAAATACTTTTAATACACTTTAAGTCCAATTGACTAGCATGGGAGTGAAATTTGGATCTAAAGACAAGGTGACTACATTATTGTGTTTTTTTTGCGAGTCGTGGGATCACTTTGTTACCTCTACTAGTTTTAGTTCAACAAAAAGTATTGAGTTTGATGTTATTGTTGGAGCTTTACTGTCTGAGGAAATAAGGAAAAAATCCAATTTAGAAACCTCCACATCTGAGGCAATGGTGGTCAGAGGAAGAGCTAAAGAAAGAAGACATGTTCAGAGGGGTTTCTCTCGGTTAAAGTCGAAGGGAAAGAAGAGAAATATTAAGTGTTGGTTTTGTGGAAAATCTAGACACCTGAAGAAGGATTGTTGGAAGCGACAACAAGCCTCCGAAGAACACCCTCCAAAACAGACAAAGGAAAGAAACACAAGTGAAACAGGTTCAACAACAAGTTCGGGTATGGCTTATGAAGATTTAACAATTGGTATTGTTTAACATTATGATCAACAATGGTTATTAGATTCTGGTGCTTCAAATCACATGTGTCTTCATAGACACTGGTTTCTTACTTACCAGTCTATAGATGATAGAATGTTTTACATGGGAAATGATATATCATGTAAAGTTGTGGGAATTGGTATCATTCAAATTAAAATGTTTGATGGATCTGTTAAGATATGAACTGATGTAAGACATGTACTTGAGCTTTGGAAGAACCTAATCTCTTTGGGAGTCTTAGATACTGGAGGATATAAAAGTATTGTTCAAGGTGGAGTTATGAAGTTCTAGAAAGAAATCCTACTGGCTATGAAATCAAAGAAGGTTGGAAACCTATTTCTGTTAGAAGGAAGAACTGAATCAGATCATGCGAAAACTATATCCGAGAATGACAATGACTTTGTTCGACTGTGGCATCAACGGTTGGGCCATATGAGAAAAAAAGAAATGAAGGTATTATCTAATCACAAGTTACTTCCTAGTCTAAAGTATTTAAAGTTAGATTTATGCAAGCATTGTATTTATGGAAAACATAATAGGCAGAAGTTTAAAACCGAAAGACACACCACCGAGGGAATCCTTGATTATATCCATTTTGATGTTTGGGGACCATCCCCTACTATTTCGTATGGAGGATCATCATACTTTGTTACTTTTATAGATGATTTCTCCAGGAAGGTGTGGATCTATATGTTGAAAATAAAGGTTGATGTATTTACTATTTTCAAATAGTTTAGAGCTTTAGTGGAAAAGAGCACTGGTAGGTCCATTAAATGTTTAAGAACTGATAATGGTGGTGAATTTACGTCAATGTAATTTGAGAACTATTTCAAGGAGTTTGGGATTGATTGGCATAAAAATGCTTCCCATACTCCTTAGCAAAACAGAGTTGTTGAACGCATGAACATGACTCTTCTAGAGAGAGCAAGGAGTATGCTTCGTAATGCTAACTTGCAGTAGGAAATGTGGGTAGAAGAAATATCTACAACTTGTTATATGGTGAATCGATCACCATCAACAAAAATAGAGTGAAATATTCCTCAAGAGGTATGGATAGGTCACCCTTGTAAATATCCTAATCTTAAATTTTTTGGTTGTGAAGCCTATGCTCTAATTTTGAAACATCAACGCTCTAAATTAGATCCAAAATAAAAAAGTATTATCTTTGTTGGATATGGTTATGGTATGAAGGGATATAGGTTGTGGGATCCTACTTCCCACAAGATCGTCATTAACAAAGATGTAATATTTGATGAATCATCTCTCATCAAATTAGATGTAGATGTTCAAATGAAACAGGTAGAAGTACATAGGTATGAACAGATTTAGTTTGAAACTCGTTCAACTACATATGAGGGTGAACATGAACAAGTTAATGGAGATGTTCATGAAGAGGTTCTTGCAGAGGAAAAAATGGACGATGATGACAATCAACAGATTGTGGATGAGCCACAAACTTCCCTAAGGAGGTCTACATGAGTCTGAGTTCGTCCAAGAAGGTATGATGATTTTGTTTCATCAGTTTATTTAAATACTAATGATCATGAACCTTCATGCTATCATGAGGTTGTGGAGGTTTCTAACAGTGAAAAATGGAAAGAAGCAATGAAGTATGAAATGAATGCTTTAGCGGAGAATGCTACATGGGACTCGGTAGAACTTCCAAGAGACAGGAAAACTGTAGGTTGCAAGTGGGTCTACAAGTTGAATAAGGGTGTTGATGATAAGTTAGAGAGGTACAAAGCATGGTTGGTTGCAAAAGGATATTATGAGAAAGAAGGTATTGACTTTCATGATATTTTTTCATGAGTTCTTAAGATTGTTTCAATTTGAATTGTGTTAGCATTTGTTGCATCACTTGATTTGGAGTTGGAGCAGCTAGATGTTAAGACTACTTTATTACATGGATATTTGGATGAGGATATTTACATGGAACAACCCGAAGAGTTCGTTCAGATTCACAACAAGAAATGTGTTTGTAGGCTCAAGAAATCAGTGTATGGTCTGAGGCAGTCTCTCAGACAATGGTACAAGAAATTTGACTCTTTCATGATGAGCCACAATTATACGAGTAAGTATGATCATTGTGTTTATTTTAAGAAATTGAATAATGGCATATTCATTATCTTAGTATTGTATGTTGACGATATGATTTTAGCTAGTAAAATCATAACTGAGATCAACATGTTAAAATCTCAAATGGATAGGATGTTTGAAATGAAAGATCTAGGAGAAACAAAGAAGATTTTGGGCATGGAGATATTCAAAGACATGAGGAATGGTAAGCTTTGGTTGTCACAACAGAAGTATGTCGAGAAAATACTTTTTAGGTTTGGTATGAACAATGTGAAACCAATTTTTGTACCTGTTGCTTCCCATTTCAAGCCTTCTTCAATTTTATGTCCTAGTACAAAAGAAGAAAATGAACATATGTCTCGAATACCATATGCTAATGCAGTAGGAAGTTTAATGTATGTGATGGTTAGTAGAAGACAAGACATTTCACATGTAGTCAGGGTTATCAACAGATATATGGAAAATCTAGGTAAAGAACATTGGTCATCAATGAAATGGGTGCTTTAGTATTTGAGGGGGACAAGTGATTATTGTATCGCCTATAATGGTGGTTGTGAATTAGTCTATGGATATGTTGATTCTTCTTTTGCAGGTGATTTGGACAAGATGAGCTCAACTTTAGGATATATTTTACTCTTGCAGGTGGACCTATTAGCTAGATTTGAAAGCTACAAAACTTTGTTGTTTTATCCACTATAGAAGCAAAATACATAGTTGCTTCACATGCTTGCAAAGAGGAAATTTTGTTAAAAGGTTTTTTTGGTGAGTTTGGAAGGATGCAAGACAAAGTAAAGCTATTTTTTGATAGTCAAAGTTCTATTCACTTGGCTAAAAATCCAACCTTCCATAGTAAAACTAAACATATTCCTATTAAGTATCATTTTGTAAGACAGATTATCGATGAAGGCATAGTTTTCCTTGAAAAAGTTCATACAAAAGAGAACTACGCATATATGTTAACAAAACCAATATTTTTAGAGAAGCTACGATGGTGCTTGGCTTCTCTTGGATTGTAGAAGAGGTGATAAATAAATTGGGCATGATGGATCAGGTAAATTGTTGTCGAGGTGAATATTGTTGAATATGCCAACCAACTTCCTAAATTTGGTGGATATGGGCAGGTGTCGTGGAACCTATTTCGTAGTAGTTTGTTTAACCAAATCTATGAATTTTGTATGTATGCACTAAATTAGATAAACAGTTTTGTAACCAAATGAAGTTTGTTCCATATCAATGTAAGCCCATATAGAGGCATGGTCGAATGAGAGGAGGAGGTGGATGTGAGTGTAAGTTCGAATGGTTTTCTGTACCATTTGGAAGCCTGAACTTGATGGTTGTTTTATTCATCTCCCTTGAACAATAATCAAAGACCGACTAGCATTTCCCCTTGGAGGTTTCCCTTACAAGAAGGGTTTTACCACGTAAATCTCTTTGTTATCATTGTGTGAATGTGAATGCTATTATTTTTCTCTTTTCATTTTAATTGAATTCTTGTTGATTCTGTATTTAACAAGTCTAACAGGTTGTACATAAATAATAGCTCAAATCCATAACAAGAGACTGTGGTAGTGGAGTAAGTGAAGAAAAACGAATAAATTTGGGCTATAATGAATATGGATATGATGAATCGAAAGGGGAAACATTCTCTTCATGTAGTGATTATGCCATTTCCTACACAGGGTCATGTTAATGCTCTTGTTAATTTGGGCAGCTGCTATCTATTAGGGCACGTTTTGTCACTTTCATCCATACTTAGTCGATACACAAACATAGGGTGAATCTTCAAAGAAAAATAAATCTGATGTTTCCAAAGATGATCTTGAGTTGGAGCAACAATTCCCAATGGCTTACCAATTTTTCAACTTCTCAATGAATTAAAAACTTTTATAAATGAATAATGGATTGTAAAAGTCAACGATGATTTTAGGGGCTAAATTTCTCTCATGGGCTAATTTTCCATGGTTTTTCCCAAAAACCGATTCGCTATTCTAAAAATGATTCACCCAAATTCTAAAGTATAAAATTATTTTACCTAAAAAATCGCCAAAATTTTATACAAACTATATAAAATCCTTATAAATTTGAATATTTTTACAAAAATACCACCAAAAAAATTATAGTTGGCATATGCAGGATCAATAATATTCGCCAAGGTTTCGACATTTTAAAATAAATTTCTATGCTTAAAATCATCCCTGGTAAAAGTCATTTGTCATTTTATTAGTATAAAACCAATTAACATATATATACATTTGTTTTTAAACCAAAGTTAAAGCGTGTTTTTGAATGTTTAAAACATAGAAATGATTCATTTTGCAGTTCTAAAATAGAATGAACTCTGACATAATTTTTAAAATAAAAACAATATATTTTAAAGTGAAAAGAATAAAATTATTGGATATACTGTTGGCCACAATCAAGCCATTTAATCATAGTGGAGTTTAATTATGTCTCTCTATTGGAATTGATGTATTAATCATCCTTTTAATTAGAAAATTTGATCTGAGTCTTAGAAGTGAACATGCTAGTATATTCTTCGTCTTACTTCCTAATCAATGGATTAAATTGGTAGAATTAAATCCCTTTCATTTATGAATTTAGCAAATCCTTCAATTTCAACATTTACCTCTTCATTACTTTTTTTTTTACATTTTACAATGATACCATGTGTAGTTTTGTGGTTTTGGGAAAGAACAACCCGTTGAGCTTCCTTGGCACATTTAGTAGCTTCCAACTGATTCTGGGGGCGAGTAATGATGACTTGGGATCAGATGTCATCCTTGAGGCCACTAATAAAGCATTCCCAGAATAAAGTATCATAAGTTCCCTCTATTTTGAAAATAATTTCCCAAATGTAGCTATAAACTCTTTCATTGTACCTGGCAATTTCAATTTGGCAAGACCGGCCAGGGAGTGTGTATCAGTGTTAAAGCGGTCATAGAGTTCAACCACAAACTAGGTCCAAGCCACATATACTTGGTGTGATTTTTGAAACCATTTCCACCATTTCAAATGTTTAGTAATCATCCAAATAGAGGACACCGTAATTAAGTTTGGCCAAGTCATAAATGATGCCATGCAAGGAGAAGTAGTGTTCCATTTGACTGAGACAGCCAGTGGGATCTAGGCCATCAAATTTGTTCACCTCCACTTGTAGAAGACAAAGATCAATATGAAAAGGGTTGGAATGAATCTACTGAGAATTGGAGGAAGTGGAACCTTATAGGCTAGAAGCTTGATTAGATGAGGAATGGATGCCGAAAATAGACATTTTTTCTAGGACCTTGGCAACAAATGAATCAATTCGGGACTCAAGTTTGGATTCAAGTTGGTTGGCAAGGTGATAATTGAGGTGCTTCTTCAATTCCACATTGAGGTGGTCAATTTGGGACAATTTGGGACTCAATATGGGTAACTATGCGGTTTTCAAGGTCTTGGTTGTGAGTGTGGGCCATGGTGAGGGAATAACACACAAAGCGATGATAAATAAACGTGGGTGAAAAGGGCCAGTGGTTCCATGGAAAAACAAGGCTAATAAATGATATTTATCACTATGATCATGATGAAAATAGGAGTCCAATGGAATAGGTCTCAAGTAGGGGTGCCAGAAAGGGGGTCGAGACCACCGGGAAAATATGAATAAAAATTGATAGGCATCACTGCGATCAGGATGAAAAGAGGATTCCAATGAGATAGGTCTCAAATAAGGGTGAAAGCAAACCCCAAACATTTTTTTTACTCCTACGGAGTTATACTCCGTGTTGAATAATACTGAAGTGTTGAAAGGCTAAAATTCTTGACAGGACAAAATGTGTTGTAATTTTTTAACCAAAATGCAGGAGGTAAAGTTGCACGGAAATATATCTTCTATGTTTTGTTTATGTTTCATTCCCAAGGGTTAGGGTATTCAGGGTTTCTACAAACAAGTGTTTTCCCTGTGCTACAACTCTTTGATATAAGGATGGGGTCCAACAATAGTACTTGAACCAATATCTTAGGGAACCAACTAAGGAGGATAGACCATGCCCTTAGCTATACTACCTGACTACCCAAGTACTAGAGAGTATATTCCCAAGTTTTGTTCTCGGTGGCACTATATTAGTCAGGCAACCGATCGATTTGTCTATGGAGAGCTTTCAGAGATCTAGGTTGATCCATATACCTATGTCATCTAATGAGGTGCCACTCAAAGGGGTACCAATAGGGATTACAAGGGTGGCCAACAATGTGTGCTTAAGTACCACTTTTAGTTCCTACATGTATGCTTCCCTCACCGTAGATTTATGTGTTGAACGACATATCTTTGTAGATTTAATACGTTGGAATACATCTCTACCATGAAAACAAATACCCAGAAAAGTGTTCTGATACCACTTGTAAGGTACCAGATCTATTATAATAGATGAAATCATAAATATTGCAGAAAATAACAATGGAACAACACACTAGATGAAACCACAACACCAAAATAATAACTTTATTGATAAGAAACAATGTTCACTTGCCTTTTCGAGGGGGAAAGCCCTAGTAAAGAAGCACTTTATTGCAATAATTCTCCAGAAAATACTTATCATACCCTTGAATCCTATTTATACTAAATCTATCTACCAAAATAACAATCTACAGTAAGATCTTGTAAAAGAAAAAGATTTTATTAGGTCTTCTTACATTTGACTTATTCTTCGTTATTAATAGGCCTTATTAATATTTGCCTTTATTACATGGAAAATATTTTATTCTACCTACGTGAGGGGTTAGGCAGGTTAGGTCGCTAACATTTTCAATTCAGCGGAAAGACCACACTAATTTACTTCTTCCTGCCAACGTCTTACTCTTATATTGATTTATTTCTTAAGATTTTATGTTTTCATATGTACTTAGAACATTAATAAGTAATAGAATTCATTCATACATGGTAAAAACGAATATGCAAAGTGGGTAGCCAAAATGGACTAAAAACCAAGTTCTATTACAAGAACAAAAGTGTGTTGAGCCTGCAACTTGTGCCACATAAAGAAATATTACAAGGGAGATTTTTCTTAGTTTACACCAATAATAGCCTATGCGAAAACACAAAGAAAACTCTTCCATTGAGTGGCCATATTCCCTTCCTTTATTACCACAATTAAACCAAAGAAAGTCACCTCCCCTTCATGCTTCATCTATGAGACACCTCTGGCCCTTGCGTTAAATCGTTTCTCCCCCTTATTTTGTTCAAAACTCATTTTACATCATAACTTGCTTCCTCCCAAATGGTATTCACCTTCGTACATATATAGGCACCCAACCTTTGAACTAGCATGTCTCTTTCCTTGGAGATGATGTATTTTTTGGTGGTTTGTCCAAGGAGTTCGCATCCCATAGGTGAGTCAGACAACTCACCTAAGCACACCCTCCTCTCTTCCAATCGACTCATTCCTTTTACTTGGGTGCCCAAGTCATCTCAGCAACCGATTGTTAACAAACCAATCTTCAATCGATGGTTAAATGTGTGTTGCATGACATCTTGTTCAAGCTCCCATTGGTGCTTCGAGCCCCCATGGTGACCAAACTCACCCAATATATATATTCCTATGTTGGTTGGTTGGATCAGGTGCCCCATATGCAAAACCATTAAACCAACACCCCTTCTACTCTATCTAATCTATTATTTTAGTGATGCAATCATTTCTTCATTTGGAAAAGAAACAATCGTTTTTCCACATATTTCATCAACTATTGCACCTAACTTATGTTGTAAGCCATATTTGGGTGGAGTCTTTCCTTGGAATTTCACATGCCCAAGGAGCCTCAACTCTCCACTATATGAATACTTTTTTCTCTTCATTCGTACCAAGCATCCTACCTGGATGATTTCATTCGTCTCGGTCTGCAATGGAAGTGTGCATGCTCATGCTTGGTGCACCAAGCCTTACATACTCCACCACTCCAAGTCTTTGTTGTCTCGAAAAATCTACAAAATATGCGATCTTCATCTTTCCTGAACTCATATCTCCATTCACAACTAAGTCCATTGGAAACCCCAAGTCTTATGCCATTGGGAACCCCAAATTTATATCCAGTGCAAACTCCAAGTTTCCCTTTGTCATTTCACTTCTTCTATCTCATGCACAATCTATGCTCGGAGTTAGTCTAACCTCTTCACTTGTAGAATGAATTCCTTCCACCCAACTTTGTTGCATCGACCCATGTGCTAAATGTCAAATTTCCCAAGTGTTGAACCATGTTGAATTGTCCCTTGTGCCCTTACCTCGACCATTCTACCATGTCTCGACACATGTCAAACCCCAAGTTTTTCACTAGTTGGGTGATCAATTCAACCATTACGTGTAGTGCTTAAGATTCACTTCCCTGTGTCAAACGTAGTATTTGTTTTAGTAGCTCTGTCTCCCTATCCAATCCAACCATTAGGTACAGTTCTTAATATGCACTTCCCCATGTCAAACATAGTCTTTTTGTTAGAAAATTTTCCTCCCTCAAGCTCAAGGAAATGTTCTTCTCCTTCACCCAAAATATGTTACGTCTTCGACCCAGCTCCACAAATTCTTCCAAGATGCTAAAAAACTATATGTGCTCCATTGTGTTTATTATTTTCCTCCACAACCCAACAATTTTTACCTTCGTCGTGTGGGAGAAAAATGACAACCATCCTCTAACTCATGAAGTATTCATCCTTCAACCTCTGCTATGAAACCTTTCTCCAAGGCACCCAAGATCGCATTTCCCACTTCATATGTAGCATGCCCACTCCCAACTACGCAATAATGAAGGTACTCCTGGAGGCCACCACCAAGGTTATGGGTCAACAATGTGTCTGATATATGCTTCGTACATAAGTATGTAAGGAACATTCTAACCTCCTTCCGTGAGAATCCCAACTTCTCAAGTCATTCTAGATGAAGCCCAAAATCATAGATCCCCATCTCTTGCCTACAAAATTTTATAATCACTCAGGGGTCTTGGTCTTCTCTTCATGGTTCCTACACATCAACACTTAGATAATTTTGTTGATGTGATTCATTTGACCAATCATCCTAAACTTCATTGCAAACCCACTTTCAACATGCTGACTCTAGCTACATTTCATATGTGATGACTTCCACAAGTGTTCTGAAGGTCTACTTCAACTCATCCTCCCTAACATTCTTTTGTTCTGGAATCACCTCTTTCTATTGCATCATGTCACAAGTTCTGTCTGCACTTTTGAAGGTTCCCTCAATCAACCTGATTGCAACACTTATGCGCTTCCATCCAATATTTATCTTGGTTGTCATTGGATTTTTCCTAGAACTCCAAGCAATGCTAATCTGGCACGAGAAATTCCTTCGAATAATTGAGAAAATACATCCCCAATATCATCACATGATAATTTATTGAAGCCACCATCAAATTCCACTATCCCAAGCTACTCCTGTCTCTCAATGGTGCCGAACGAACCACTCCTGTCATTGATTTCACCATTGAGTTAACCACCTTGAATGGAACCAAACTTCTCTAACACTTACCACTGATCAATGTAGTAGTCCATTCACTTATGAAACATTGAGTAGAATCGGTGTCATCCAAGTTTTCCATCTTAACCCAACTCACTATCATGTCTAGAAAACAAAGTATGACTTCTCCATCTTGCAAACAATATCCCCGGTATCTTTCCTTGAACTCATCCAGATCCTTCATCAACTCCTCTAACCCTTCCACCATTACCTTTGATTTTTCTCACTGTGGTTGGATTAGTTCTCCAAATGTTGCAAGCTCCTTGTTTGTAGGTTTCACTTGGACTTCGTACATATGTTCCAACTATTCCTTCAATGGACATTTTACTATGAAATGATTAATGTTGCAGAAGAAACAATGAATTATCCTACCTTTATGATTAAGTAATTTTAATTTCCTCTTTGTCATGAATTCACCTTTTCCTTGGGAGTCCTCCTCCGTGAGTGACCCCACCCTTGATGAGTTCCAAGATTCAATTGCATGCATGAGATATTTTTTGCATGGTTTCTGTCATGCACTGACTTACTTCATCATCGAGAAAACATTTTTGAAATTTTGTCATGAAAACACTTCACATATGATATAAATGATGTCCTAAAGTGAATTTGGTTGTTCCATGATGCTATCAATGTTGGACATTGTTTCCCCCTCCTTGGTAAAGTCTAACTAAAATACATGGAAATCTTCATCCATTGAGAGAGTAGTATATCTTTAATCCCATGAATCTGACCCTGCGATGACTGACCTAATCTTCTCTAAGATTTTACCGAATCCTTCCATGCTCATATACCATTTTCATCAAGGTTTTTCATCACTATGTTTTCCATCATCAACTCCATCATATGTTTGTCACTCTTTTCACACATATATGTTGTATGAAATCGTTGATGCAACTTTGATATTGTTCTCCCTTCTTTCGCATCGCATAACTTCTTTCACAAAAAATTGTCCAGTCAAAAAGAGCATCCCCCTACAAATGTTTTCACTGAAGTAGTGGTGAAGAACCATATTTTCTCTGATACCACCCATCACGACCCTGAAAGTGGTGAAGAGCTCACTAATTGCTCAATTAAACAAACCCTAAGTTGTCCCTTGCTTAGCTTCGTGATTTTCTCACTCTGATACCACTTGTCATGCCAGTGGAGAACTTGGGCGAATGGGAAAAACATTCACTATCTCCAACCACATGAGGCATTGTAGCTTTTCTACTCGGTGGAAACCTAACACTGATCTACTTGGCCTAGACTATGTCTTAATATTAAATTCATTTATTACTTTATATTTATGTTTTCATCTATACTTAGAACATCAACAAGAAAGAGAGTGCATTCAGACAGAGTAAAAATGAATATGCAAAGTGGGTGGCCAAACCGACCTAAAACCCAAGTTTTATGAAAATAACAACAGTGTATTTATCCTGCAGCTCATGCCAAAGAAAGAAATATTACAAGGGATATTCTACTCAATTTACATCAACAATAACCAGTGACAAAACATAAAATACCCTCTTTCATCGAGTCATCCTACACCCTTCCTTCATTACCACTGTTGGAAAAAAAATGAGGGACCTCCCATTTGTGATTCATCTTTACAAAACCTTCATCCCTCACCTTAACTGATATATACCCCTTCCTTGGTACAAAACTCATTTTACTTCATGACTTTCTTCCTCCCAAATGGTATTTCTTTCATGCATATATAGGTGCCCAACCTATAGAATGATGCGTGCCTTTCCTTGGATCCAATGCATCATTTGGTGGATTTTCCATATAACACTTGGAAAACATTTGAATAAGGTGCATGCATTACTTAGCTCAGTTCGATGGATCACCTAAGCACACCCTCTTTTCTTCTAGTCAGCTTGTTCATTTTCCTTGGGCACCCAAGTCATGCCCACAATCGATCATTAACCAATAAATTGCTTGGAAATAATAGAGTAAGAGACACTTCTAAGAGTCAGTTTGTAGTTGAAGTCTACTTCACTATTTGTAGAGTCTAGGTGTCTATAGTTTGCATGTAACCGACTAAGAAGGTTAGTTTCCTATATAATTATGTAATTTCAATCTTCATTTAATATAGAAGTGAGCATAGCCCCACCTATGTGTGTTTGTTTTCTAATATTTTAAGTTGGTATCAGAGCCACGGTAGTGAGGTGCAGAAATTTATAGAATTCTGTAGGTCCCTCCTCTTGAAGGGTACATCGACATACTACTAAGAGTTTACGTGCATTTGAAAACCTCATATTTTCGCAATCCAACTTCGTATTATAGTGTGGACATCTTTAAAAATTCCCGCAGTCATAGTGCATCAACAGGTGCGAACTCACCACACTCTATTGGTTGCATAAGGTGCGGAAATGCTTGTGTCTATGTAGGTTGCATGGATAGCATAAGGAATGTTTTCCCTTGTGGGTTCTTGATGTGTGTCCATTTGCTAGGAGAAAAACGTGAGTTGGTTTGAAGCTAGGCTTCGTTTCATGAGGGCCATTGTTGTTGGTGTACTGGTGCATTGAGCGTGGAAACCAAATCATGAATGGTGTGTACCATTGAAGGCTTGAGTGAGTTTCGAGAGGTTGTGGTGCAAATCGTGAAAATTTATTTTTACATGAAGCGTGGATTTGGTGCGTGAGAAAAGTTTTCATGCATGAGCTCGTGGAGTTAGTTTGGATGTGTGATCTCGTGGAGGTAGCTTGCATGTGTGGAGTTTGAAGCTCATTTAAGTTTATTAAAGTGGAAACTTTTTTTATTAAGTGGATATTTTTTATTAAAGCGTGAGGTGAAGAGGGAGTTTTTCACTTTTTTTTATTAAAGTGGATTTTTTGTTCAAAGTGGAAATGTTTTTGAAGTTTATTAAAAGTGAATTTTTATTCAAAGTAGATATTTTTGAAGTATAAACTTTAAAAGTGGATATTAAAGGTTATTCAAGAGAATATCATTTGTGATATTTCTTGTGTGAACATTTGTTTTATGGAAACAAAAGTTTGGTGATTTGGGCATTCAGAAATCTAGCATAGGAACCCAGAGAGGAAGGGTGTGTTGAGGTTATTTGCATTTTTTTTTTTTTAAAGAAAGCTGAGAGATGAGATTGATATAGATCGATGGTATCCGAAGGCAGAGAGACATAAATTTTCATATCCTTGGTGATTCACTTGCAGAGACTATATTGCGGAGATAGAGAATCCTCTGGTCGAGACCTACCTCATTAAATCCAACAAGTTAGATGGATCGAATTTCATTAACTGGAAATTCAAGATGTAGACGCTCATGGAGGGATATGGTGTCGGGAACATTGCGAAGGGAACTGAAGTGAAACTTGATCTGGCTGCAGGTGTGACAGCAGAACAAATCCAAGATTGGCAGAAGTGTGAAAACAAGGCAAATGTATTGTTGCACATGTCAGTTAAAGATAGCATAATTCCACATATTAGAGAAGTTACATATTATGTTGCAACGTGGACAACGCTTAAATCATTGTATGAAACTAGCAACAAAAATCACAATTTTTTCCTGAAAAATAAATTTCTAGGCATTAAGATGGATGGAAATCAATCTGTTAGTTCATTTTTGGGTCATATTAAAGAGGTGAAAGACAAGCTAGTAAATATAGGGGAAACTATTTCCAACACTGATCTGGTCACAATTACCTTAAATGGTATGCTATAATATTATCATATGTTCATAATAGGTCTCGTAGCAAGGGAGAAACCTCCTACGTTTGAAGAAATGACAAGTATTTTGTTGCAACAGGAAGAGGGGCGTGAGAATATGAAGCCTCAGAATAAAAATTTGGCACTGTGGTCAAATAAGAGATCAGAGAGAGGGAGATCAGGAGAAAGAGGCAGAGGAGGAAGTTCATGGCAGAGAGGCAGTTAATCAGAGAGAAGACAATCTCCAAGAACAAATCAAGGTATGCAATCTAATAGCATTGAATCAAAGATTTTCTTTTATTGTGGTCGACCTAGACATATTGTTGAAGACTTTTATAAGAACAAAAGTGATGAGGCTAGGAACAAACCTAGAACACATTCAGGTCATTATGCATAAAAATCGTCAAATCATGATCTCATATTATTTATAGATAGTGATGATATTGATGAACACCCAAATTTTGATTCATGGGATATTAGGTTGTTTGTGTCTAACGCTGCTTTATTTGCTGAAACAAATGATTCTGATGCCTATTTTGTGGATTCTGGAGCATCAGTACATATGACATGCAATAAGATGTGGAATACTAATTTAAAAAAAAAACAGAATGGAGCCAACATATATCTTGGTGATTACCACACTCATCAAATCAAGGGATATGGAGAAATTCCTATGACATTGTTGAATGGTACAGTTTGTCACATTCACAATGTTGTTTATGTTCCATGAATAAGGAAAAATTTGATCATTGTGTCCACCATTACAGATCATGACTTGAAGGTCGAGTTATTCAAGAATTATTTCATAGTGAAGGATCTGTTGGACCACTTCAAAACTGTTGCAACGAGAGTCAGAGTAGGAGACTTGTACAAACTTGATGTTACCAGCAAAGCACATCACTTACTGACTTCTGCAACTATGCCAACAGAGATTCTTTGGCATCAAAGGTATGGTCACATCAATCATCCTGATTTATTGTTATTACAAGAAAAAAAATATGGTTGAAGGACTTCCCATGTTAAAGAATGAGAATGTTGCATGTGATGGATGTGCATTAGGAAATATGCACAGAGATGAATTCCCCTCTAATCCTGATAAGAAAAAGAGAGATGTGTTAGATCTTGTGCATACTGATGTTCGTGGGCCTATGCAGACTAAGTCTTTAGGAGGTGCATTTTACTTTCTGTTATTTATTGATGATTGCACGAGATACACACGGGTTTAATTCCTTAGACAAAAAAGTGATGTTTTCGAGTACATTAAGGAATTCAGAAGCATGGTGGAAAACAGACAGGAAAATCCATCAAAATCCTCCGTTTAGATCAAACGGGGAGAGTATAAATTAGGGGACTTCATCAAATATTACAAAGATCATGGAATAGTAGAACAGTTTACAGTACCTCACACTCCACAGTAGAACGGAGTGGTTGAAAGGAAAAACAAAACTCTGCTAGAGTGTGCACACAGTATTATGAAAGGTAAGAATCTCTCAAATGCATTTTGGGCTGAGGCCATAAATACAACAGTTTATTTAAAGAATAGAAGTCCAACAAGGTGTCTTGATAATGTTACTTCTTTCGAAGCCTTGTATGGTTCCAAACCTGTAGTTCATAATTTGAAATTATTTGGATGTAATGCTTTTGCTCATATTCCAAAGGAGAATAGGAAAAAATTGGATGGTAAAGTCATTAAATGTATTTTCATTGGGTAGTGTTCTGAATTCAAAGCATATAAACTGTTTGATCCATCTACTCACAAAGTATTTGCAAGTAGAGATGTACTTTTCCATGATTAGGAAGCAGGAAATCATGACAACAACAGTCATGAATAGTGGAATAGACTTCTTGATGAAGGAGTTGAAGAAGAGCAGCAATAACAACAACCACAACAGCAACAACAACCACAACCGTAGTGACAGCAACAACAACAAAAAGAAGGACTCAGTGATATGGACAATTCAAGTAGTCATAGTTCACCTAGAGGAGAAGACAGATCTTCACAAAGTGGGGAGGAAGATAATCAGTTGAGAAGATCTTCACAATAGGTTCAGTTCCATGAGAGGTATAAATACTATGCCCTAATGAGTAGCATTTCAAATGTCACATACCCCATAAGTTTTGATGAAGCCAATGAACATGATGAATGGCGAAATGCAATGGAGGAAG
>SNQJ01S0006509.1:0-25158 GCA_010110895.2 Picea sitchensis | reverse complement strand
TGGTATATATAATGGTATATATATAGGGGAATGGTCAAGGATTATTATTTAATTGACATTATATTTATTATTATTATATTTTAATTTTATATATTAAATTAACCTCATATTTATCTTATAAAAAATTAAAAGTAATTAAAATAAATTTGTTTTTTATAAATATTTTATGCAAAATTATAATTTTATTTTTTATTAGTTAAATAAAAAAAAGACACAAAAGTATATTTTTAATATTTATTAACTTTTGTCAAAAGTATATATAATCTATCCTTCTAAGTGCGACTATAAAATATAACTTAATTATTAAAGCACATCATTTATTAATCGATTGAGTAATTTTCTCTTTCTAAATTAAAACCACACTAATCAATTTTGGTTTCCAAATTGTTTATATCAACTACGTTGGATTATTGAGAGGGGGTAAATCAATAATTGAGATTCTTAATTTTATGTAAGTCTTATTTATCTTTATGATCAATATAGCATTATCATCCAATAAGTACAGAGTAAATAAACCATGAACAAATCAACAATTATACACATACACATTACACCGGTATTTTTTATGTGGAAACCCAATGTGGGAGAAAACCACGTAATGCTTTTCCTTATTTGTATTTAAGAATTATATTCGTTGGAAGAACTAACTTCCTTTGTTTTCCAATTGCAACTGGAAGGAGGCTCTGACCCCCTATTTTCAAGATACTACCTGAGAGAAGCTCCAACTCCCCAATTCTCTGGCAACAACCAAAATGAGGCGACAAACCCCTATCTTCTCCAACTACAACCGGAATGTGGCTACAACCACCTATCCTTGCTCCATCCAACCGCCACAAAATACAAGTGTCAAATGTAGAAACTGAATATGTCACTGTCACAAGCTATTCTGTCAAATCTATCAATGAGAAACTTGTCACTGTATATTCATCAACCAATCAGATCTGATCACATATACTTCAAACGCTATACCAAAAGTTTGTACCTCAAACTATGTGCTAGAACCTCACTATTATACAACCTGTATCTGTACTAATAACGTCATTAACATACCTCAAACATGGACCAATAATAAACTTAAGTTGATCTGCCTCAGATCAACTCTACAACAAATCCTAAACTTCTAAGAGAGAATCCAACATATTTACAAAGAAAACCCTCAACCAGATTCATAAATTCAACACTACAAATATGAAAACCATACCTTTTTTTTTCTTGTAGCATTTTGTTGTCGTTGTTTTGGTGCCACAATTTTTCTATCGTGATTTTTCTGCTACACTTTTTCTATAGCGTTTTTTTTGCCGCGATTTTTCTTTCGCACTTTTTTTTCGTGATTTTTTTGAAGCACTTTTCCCACCACAATTTTTTGTTGCACTTTTTCTACTGCACTTTTCCGGCCATGATTTTTCTGCCACACTTTTTCTACCACACTTTTTATGCCACAGCTTTCCTATCAATAATACATGCTTAAATAACCTTTCACAAAATAGATATTCAATGCTATTCAACATGTGATAATAGGGGAGTTTTTCTCTCTTATTTATACTTCCATGTAGCTTCCTCAAGGGGTAACCTTCTAACCAACTTAACCCACTTTCTTTTTTTTAGGGTCAACCCACTTCTAACCACTCGTCCACTTCTAACTCACTTTTCTACAAATAGTAAATTCTCCACTTCTAGTTGCAACTAAATTATTTTCTTATTACAACAAATTAACCCAGAACTAACTCCTAGTTTCACCTACTTTACTAGTCAACTTATTCTAGGATCTTCTAGAATTAATTTGACTTCTTTGACCTTCTAGATAACTCATGAAGGTTCACCACTTCACCAGGCCATAACTCTCTATCCGTGAGGAGTTATGTGACATTTTGCATATCACCAGAAATGGCATGACATGTAATATCCATATAGAATAGTCTTACATGTAAATATATTAAACATCAAACAATTATACATCAATCAAACTGAATTCCCTTAATCATATTGTTGGGCCTACCATACTTGCTTCAACGGTTGCAATGACAACCAACCCAATTAATCAACAATCTCCCCCTTTGGGATTGATAGAATCACTTTGATGCAATACTGAAGTCATATTGTTCATGCTCCCTCTATGACCATCGTTCCCCCTGAAACCATACCTCTGTGCTCTCTCTCCAAGAATGTAACTCTCTATCCTACATATCATAAATCTCACCCCCTTTAACATCAATTGCAAAGGTAACTTCTCGTTTGAGGCTACTCCCCCTAACTGAACTATCCTTGGGGTTGATCCCCCTAACTGAAATCTTTTTTGAACTGCTCGCTCATCCCGAAATCTCGTCTTTATGGTATTTCCTCATGTAAATATAAGGCATATAAGATAAGCATTCAAAATCATTCATTTGGGAGTAGAAATTACTCAAAGTCTCTAGTGAAGATACTCAAAGGATTCCTTTCAAAGCAGTTTTGTAAATATATCTACCACTTGTTCTTTTGTTCCCACATATTCATCTTTGATGTTCTTCTCTACAACCTATTCCCATCGAAAGTGATACTTGATTGGAATGTGCTTCATCTTGGAGTGCATCATCAGGTTCTTTGAGATATTGATGGTGCTTCTATTATCACAATAGATTGGAATGGGCTCATCATTCCATATGTGATAATGAGAGAGATTTTCTCTCTTATTTATACTTCCATGTAGCTTCCTGAAGGGGTTACCTTCTAACCAACTTAACCCACTTTCTTTTTTTTAGGGCTAACCCACTTCTAACCACTTGTCCACTTCTAAATCACTTTACTACAAATAATAAATTATCCACTTCTTGTTGCAACTAAATTATTTTTAATTATTTTTTTATTGCAACAAATTAACCCATGACTAACTCCTAGTTTCACCTGCTTTACTAGTCAACTTCTTCTAGGAGCTTCTAGAATTAATTTGACTTCTTTGACCTTCTAGATAACTCATGAGGGTTCTCCACTTCACCAGGCGATAACTCTCTAACCGTGAGGAGTTATGTGACATTTTGCATATCACCGAAAATGGCATGACATGTACTATCCATATAGAATAGTCTTTCCTGCAAATATATTAAAATTCAAAAAATTATACATCAATCAAACGTAATTACCTTAATCATACTATTAGGGCTACCATACTTGTTTCAATGGTTGACATTAATGAAAACCAACCCAATTAATCAACAATATCCCCCTTTGGCATTGATAGAATCAGTTTGATGCAATATTGAAGTCATATCGTTCATGCTCCCTATGTGACCATCGCTCCCCCTAGAACCATACTTATATGCTCTCTCTCCAATAATCTAACTCTCTATCGTGCATATGATAAATCCCACCCCCTTTAACATCAATTGCAAAGGTAACTTCTCATCTGAGGCTACTCCCCCTAACTAAACTGTCCTTGGGGTTGATCCCCTTGACTGAACTCTTTCTGAAACTGCTCCCCCAACATAAAATCTCCTCTTTATGGTACTTCCTCATGTAAATATAAGGCATATAAGATAATCATTCAAAATCATTAACTTTGGAGTATAAATTACTCAAAGTCTCTGGTGAAGATACTCAAAGGCTTCCCTTTGAAGTGGTTTTGTAAAGATATCTACCACTTATTCTTTTGTTCCCACATATTCATCTTTCATGTTCTTCTCTGCAACCTATTCCCGTAGAAGGTGAGACTTGATTAGAATGTGCTTCGTCTTGTAGTGCATCATAGGGTTCTTTGAGATACTGATGGTGCTTCTATTATCACAATAGATTGGAATGGGCTCATCATACTCAAGCTGTATATCTGTTAGATTTTGTTTCATCCATAGAACTTGTGTACAACATGTTGTTGCTGCAATATACTCTTCTTTGGCTATAGATAATTATATTGATGATTGTTTCTTGCTGAGCCAAGATACGAAACACTCACCCAATTCGAACGTTTCACCACCGGTTCTTTGTTGGTCATCAATGCAACCTTCCCAATCTACATCTGTGTTGGAAATAAGTGATAAATCCTTTCCTTTTGGATACCATAATCCAAACTCTTATATACCCTTGAGATATTTGAATATCCTCTTTACTGATAGAACACGTGATTCCTTTTGTGTTGCTTGAAATATTTCCACATGTCCAACTTCCTGCATTACATTTGGTCTGGATGTTGTCACATAAATTAAGTTACCAATCATTGACCTGTACCACCTCTGAACTGTAGACTTTGAATTGTCATCTTTACTTAACTTGCAATTGGTTTTCATAGGAGTACTAACTGGTTTGCAGTCTTCCATTCTGAACCTCTTTAGCATTTCTCTGATATACTTGTTTTGAGAAATAAAAATTTCTTGGTTTCTTTGACATATATGAAGACCTAGAAAGAAGGATAGTTCTCCAAGTAATGACATTTCAAATTCATTATGCATATCCTTTGCAAATTTATGGCTCAACCTGTCGTCATCACTTCCAAAAATAATATCATCAACATAAAATTCAATTAATAAATACTATCTTGAGTTACCCTCATGTAGAGGTTGTTGTCTCCATTTCGTTTATTGAACCCTTGTTGTTGTAGGTATCTATCTAGTCTGGAATTCCATGCTCTGGGGGCCTGTTTGAAACCATACAAGGACTTCTTTAATCTGCAAACATAATCATCATTTTTTGATAAACAAATTCATTTTGGTTTCTCAATGTAAAATTCTTCTAGTTCTCCATTCAGAAAAGATGATTTCACATCCATCTGATACACTTTAATATTCTTTGAACATGCATAAGCTAGTATCAATATGATTGTTTCTATTCTAGCAACTCGGGAAAATGTCTCTACAAAGTAGATACCTTCAACTTGTGTGCATCTTGTACATACCAATCTAGATTTGTTCCTGGTAACATGTCCATCTTCATTAAAATTATTTATGAAGACCCATTTTGTGTCAATAACAATATTGTACCTTGGTCTTGGAACCAATTCCCAAGTGTGATTATTATCTATCTGATCCAATTCTTTATCCATGGAATTTATTGAAAATTCATCCCTGTTGTCTTCTTCAAAACTATTTGGTTCAATTGAAGATAAGAGTGCTAAGTGTAACTGTTCTAGTGAACAAATTATTCTTATAGTCTCAACTCCTACATATTTTTTTGCAATAATATGATCTAATGGATGATTCTTCTGTATTTATTTTCTAGGGGTCATTGGAGGTACTTGTTGTTCTTTCTCCTCTACTTATATTTGATATTCATCATATTCCCCTTTTGTTGTTGCTTCATCCTTTGCTTCTTCTTCGTAAACCTATTCCACTGAATCTTTTTCTTCTTCCTTTAATCTTCATCCACTTGTCTCATCAACCATTACATTGATTCTTTCCAAAAATTTGTTGATCCTTAGATGATAACATTTGTATCCTTTCCTTGTAGTCAAGTAACCAATAAGTATGCTTTAGTCTACATGAGAATCAAGCATTCTCATTCTTCCACATTTTCTTTTGATGTAGCATCTGCTTCCAAAGACTTTGAAGTGCTTCACATATGTTGGTCTTCCTTTCCATAGCTCGTAAGGATTATTGTCACTATTGGTCCTAACCATTACTCTATTTTGAATGTGAAGTTTTTTATGCACTGCATGTGTCGAAAAAACATCAATCAACTTGGCATCCATTAACATTGTTCGAGACATTTTATGTACTATCATGTTATTTATTTCGATGATCCCATTATGTTGAGGTGTTCTAGCAAGGAAGAATTTCCCTTTTATACCATGTTTGTTGTATAAATCCATAAATTCCTTTGAGGTAAACTCCCCTCAATTATCATATCTCAAGCATTTGATTTTTTAACTATTTCATTTTCAACCACTTCCTTGTATTCGTTGAAGTTTTCAAATGCTTCTGACTTATTCCTGAGAAAAAAAATTGTAGTCATTCTTGTTTAATCATCAACCAATAACATAAATTATTTCTCACCTTTTAAACCCTTTGTTCTTGTTGGTCCAACGAGATCAATATGGACAATTCCCAGTGTTCTTTTCATGGAGTATTCCTTTGATTTGAACTTGGTCTTTTTTTTCTTTCCTCATTGAAAATTCTTGCATAAAATGTTGGTTGATTTCATGATCTGGGGAATTTATTTTACTTCTTCCTTTTTGCTTACTTTAACGAGGTTATCGAAGTTTATGAGACCTATTCTTCTTTTCCATAGACAAACTTCATCTTCATTCCCTAGATAACACTTTTTATTTCCAATTTCACTTAATACATATATGTTGCTTGAAGTTATTACAACTATTGTGACCAATTTTCCTAAACCTTATTTTCTTATCTCTCATTTCTGTGAATCAAACATAATCTCATGACCTTGGTCACACATTTGAATTACACTTAAAATATTATGTTTCATATATTCCACGACCGGAACATCTCCTTCCTTGGTATCCTTGTTTCCAATTCTGACTTTGTCGTTTCAAATGATTCTAGATGAGTAGTCGTTTCCAAAGGAGACTGATCTATTTCTTTCCTTTATCAATGTTAGAAACTTGTTTTCATCACCTATCATGTGCTTTGAACAACCATTGTAAACATACCAACCACGTTTCTTATGCGTATCTTGTAGATAAAGTGTGCATTCTTCATTGCTATAGTGATTTTGCTTTCTTATCCATGTTCTCTTATGAGGTTCTTGTCCATGAATGTTGTTATTTTGTTGTGATTCTCTAGGAGGGACTCTCATTCTACAATATTTGGCCATGTGTCCAAAGTTGTTCAACTTGTAGCATTCCACTTTAGTGTTCAATGATTCAAACTCGTTGTAGTTTCTTCTCTGTGTTTCACTAGGCCTTCTTGGATAACCATTTTCTATATCACTTTTAAAGTTGTTTCTGTTCCTGCTATTAGCTCTGAAATTTAAAACTTTATGTCCAAAATTATTTCATTCATAACATAAATAGAAAAAGATAGTTTGATACCTAGGAGTTGAAGATCTTATGAAATGAGTTACTCTTCTAAATCCTTCTTCTTCCTGAGGACTATTTGTTTCTGACTATCATTGATTATGAAATATGAATCTTCTTGGTGGAGGAGTGCCCCTGTGATCTTCCTTGTAGAACTTCATATCCCCTCTGATTGTTTTTTCATAGAGTTTTGGATATATTTCTTGATATTTCATTTTGGATCTTGATCCCTTTTCTGTCTTCTTGTATCCAAGTCCAAACTTGTCATGATTAGGCCTTTGACTGATGATAATATCATCCAAAACTTTTGATTTGTTTTACATATTTTTCTTTTGAAGATCGTTTCTCAATGTGACAATCTCCTCTTCCAAATTTACAATGATCATGTCTCTTTCTTCCAATTGTTCTTTGAATGTTTTTTCAATTCTTTTATCTTCTTCTATTTGAACCTTCAATTTTGTGATCATCTTCTCTAGTTCTTGAGTGTCTTCTTTCTTGTCTAGTTATTCTTGGAGCTTCTTGTTTTCCTTCTTTTCTCTTTTTATAACTTCTATAGCACTCAAAAAAAATTCTTGGTAGTCAACTTCTGCCTCTTCATATTCTTTTTCGGTTTATTTTTTTATCAAAATCTTATATTTCCATGAATAGAACTCTTAATGTCTCACTTTCACTAATTTCATCTTCATTTGATGAGGAGTTGTCTTCTTTGTTGCATAAGCTTTTCTTGAAGACTTTGTTTTTTGTTCTTTTTCCTTTATATGTTTGTTTCCTATTTAAATCATCTTCATCATTTCTTTTATATTTCTTATGAGGACATTTGTTAGAAAAATTACCAATACCATCACCATTAAAATGAATCAATGGAATATTACATTTATATCTGTCATCAATTCACTTTTTAAATCTTCTGACAAAGTTGTCCACTTCTTAATCGTCTTCTGATATGTCATTGTTTCTACTATATTCATTTTCTTTTTTCTTTCCCTTTTTCTTTGACCTTTTCTATGATTTGAATGCTGCTTCTTTTATACCTGGATTTTCCTGTTCAATTCTCATTTCATAGGCTATGAAGATTCCATGTAGTTCATCCATGCTTATTGAGTCTAGATCTTGTCTTTCTTATAGTGTTGAGATCTTAGGATAAAATCTCATTGGAAGAGATCTTAGTTCCTTTTGAGAAATTACATATTCTTCAATTTATTCTCCCAATCCTATGATTGCATTCACTATTTCCTCAACTTGTAAGAAGTAAGACACAATATTCTCATCTTCCTTCATCTTTAGTTGTTCAAATTGACCTCTGTAAGTTTGAATCTTTTCTTCTTTGACATTTGAATCTCCTTCATAAATATTTTGAAGTTTTTCTGAAATATATTTAGAGGAGCTACAATGTATAACTTTGGTATATACCAAATCATAAAGACCATTCATAAGTCCATTTGTGGATTTTGAATTATTTAGATTGATTTTCTTTCTATTTTCATTTGTTAGCGGAACTACTGACTCTTTGTATCCATATACAATTGATTTCAAAACTTCAAATCCATGTTCCTATACATATGTTTTCATCCTTCTTCTCTAGAATGCATACTTCTTTCCATAAAACTATGGTATTCCATTTTTATACATATTATTTCTCTCCATGATCTACCTTTCAGTGGTTAAACTGATTTCTGAAGGAACCTTCTCTGATACCAATTGTTGGATTACTGAGAAGGGAGGTGAATCAATATTAGATATTTTTAATCCTTTTAACCACAATATGAAAGTGTTATTTATCTTTATGATCAATATAGAATTATCATCCAATAAGTATAAATTAAATAATCCATGAACACATGAACAATCATATGCATACATAATACACCAATATTTTTTACGTGGAAATCCAATGTGGGAGAAAAACACAAAATGAATTTTCTTATTTGTCTTTAAAAATTACATTCATTGGAAGCACCAACTTCCTTTATTTTCCAACTGGAACTAGAAGGAGGCTCTGACCCGCTATTTTCAGGATACAACCTAAGGGAAGCTCCAACTCCCCAATTCTCTGGCTACAACCAGAAGGAGGATACAACCCCATATGTTCTCCGGAAATAGTAGAAAGGTGGCTACAACCACCTACCTTTTCTCTATCCAACCACACTTACATATAAGTTCCAAATGTAAAAAGTGAATATGTCACTTTCACAACCTATTCTATCAAATCTATCACAGAGAAACTTGTAACTATATACTCATGAACCAATCTGATCTGATCACATATACCTCAAACGTTATACCACAAGTATATACCTCAAACCATGTGTTATAAACTCATTGCTATATAACCTCTATTTGTACCAATAACTTAAAAAAAAAACCTCAACCAAAATCCATCAAACATGAACATATACTAAACTTTAGTAGATTTGTCTTAGATCAACTGTACAACAAGCCCTAAACTTTCAAGAGGGCATCTAACAAATTTACAAGGAGAACCGTCAACTAGATTCATAAATTCAACACTACACATATGAAAACCATACCTTTTTTTTTCTTGTAGCATTTTGCTACCATGGTTTTGATTTAGGTTTTGTTGTCGCAATTTTGTTGCCGTGAATCTACTGCCGTGATTTTTTTTCCATCATTTTTCTACCACACTTTTTCTTCCATGATTTTTCTACCGTGATTTTTCTTCCATGATTTTTTTGCCGCACGTTTCCTACCGCGATTTTTCTTCTAAACATTTTATGTCCCACTTTTCTTAGAACAAGTTTTTTGCCGCACTTTTTCTACCACACTTTTCCTATCAATAATATCTTCCAAAATAACCTTTCTCAAAATAGATATCCAATGATATTCAATATGTGATAATGGGACAACCTTTCTCTCTTATTTATACGTCCATTATCTTCCTCAAGGGGTTACCTTCTAACTAACTTAAACCACTTTCCTTATTTTAGGGCTAATCCACATCTAACCACTTGTCTAGTTTTAACTCACTTTGCTACAAATAGTAAATTCTCCACTTCAGTTGCAACTAAATTATTTTTAACTATTTTATTATTGCAAAAAATTAACCCATGATTAACTCCTAGTTTCACTTAGATTTTTAACTATTTTATTATGCACAAATTAACAGTGCATAATAGTCATACCCATGGGTATGACTATTAATATTGAAAAAATGAAATTCATCATAATTAAATACAATAATATCACCTATTATACTTTCATATATTACAACAACAACTTGGAGGAAGTGCCTTCTTACAAATATCTCTAAATTTTTGTTCATCAGAAGCTCAATTGGAATTATATCATTGAGAAAAGGATAAATTTAGGGTGGAAAGATTATTATGGGCTCAAAACACTACAAGGATAACACCTTGTAGAGGAGGCTTTTATGAATCCTCCCTAAAAAAATTATTGTAACATCCCGCTCTAGCGCACTAAGCAAACTTATTATTTGAGGACACTTTCTCGCAAGTGATCTAGATTATTATGATATTAAAACTTTTATCTTTGATTTTGATGTGTCATGGGTAGATGACACGTTGTTTTACTACATTGACATAGACAGGCGCTATTGACTCGGTTTCATTGAGTGTGCATGGTTTTGGACCTTGAGGATGTAGAGGCATTGATGGAACCCCTTGGACTCCAGATCGAGTTAGGGAGTGTGCCATGGGGTTTGATTGTTTTATTGTGATATTAGTTCATCTGATTAGATGATATGATGTGGATATGTTCTGACATGATTTGTTGATGATGCAGGCTGACGATAGCTTACTGACCAGACTCACATATGGAGTAAGGAGGTCACACACGACTGCCAGAGAGGTTGAGGGAGAGGTGTGAACAATAGGCCTACCACAACCTACTAGCACTCCCACCATGGCTCGAACTGTATGTTAACGATTACTTAGTTCGAGAGGACCCACAATTCCGTGAGGGCATACTACGACAGTCACTCACGATGATTCTAAGGGGAATGCAATAAGGCGGGGGCCTTATTCCTTAGAAGCCCTTAGTATCCCACAAGTTCACCTGACGGAGTGTTGACTCCAGGGGTTATTGATGTCTACCAATCAGTCAAGAGGTGAGTGGCACCCTTGGAGCACGTGGTGTGTCCTGAAGGGCACATCATGCAAAAGAAACAAAAGAGGCGGGTGGCACCCTTGGAGCACGTGGTGCGTCCTGAAGGGCACGTCGTGCAAAAGGAATAGATGAGGCAAGTGGCACCCTTGAAGCACCTAGTGCATCCTGAAGGGCACATCACGTTGATGATGATGGAGGTATGAACCTAGATGGACCTAAGAAAATTAACACGTTAAGAATTTTTTAAACAACTTCCCTAATTAAATGTCGCCCAGTTCAGAATCTAAGTTCTAAGTCTAAAACTTTTCTACGGGTAAACTTTTGTCTACCCTTAAGAAAATATCTATATAAAAATAAAATAATAAAAAGTTAAAATAAAAACCACTTGAGTAATAATTTTGGTCTTCATAAATTTTTGGGTAAAATGAAGAGAGTAAGAAATTAAATAAAATCAATGTATATAAAATGTAAAGAAGAAATTAATTATTGTAACTTTTGATAGTTTAAAAAGATACTAAATTCTAATAAAAGGAAGGAGAGGTTAATTTGCACAACTATCATTTCTAGCTCATAAAAAGGGGAAAGAAGGAAATATAAAAATTAGGAAAATAGGGAAAGGAGGTAACCTAAAGAGGGAAAGAGGGGAACTAATGGTAAAAAGTGGGAGGTCAACTTAGTAAAGAATTTGCATTTAAGAACCTTCTAATTTGAACTAAATTAAAAACTTCATAATAAGGAAAGTATTTAAAACCTATAAGGGAATATAGGGACACCTAGGAGTAATTTTAGGAGTAACTCTAGGTGGGTGAGGGAAATAAGACAATTAATAAATTAAATAAAATAATAAATGGAGAAACATGGGGGATAGGTGACACTTGTACGAAGGAGAATTTTTAGGAATTTTTATTAAAACTTAAATTAAATTAGATTTAGGGAAAGAATGGAAGTTCAAAAACTATATAAAATAGAGGGAGGAGAAGGAAGAGGGGATCGACTATTAGCATAATGTTACGCTGCCGGAATAGTGACTTGATTGATTTACTTGTGGGAGTTGGGATTTCCCAGCTCAGAGAGGAGTGGTAGCTCGACCTTGCAAGGCAAGCTGGGAGCTAGATGTACCCTCTGGGTAGTGTGTGGCCCCTTTGTAGGTCGGGGGGCTAAGGGGGAAGCACAATACCACTAGCATTGGCTGGGAGGTACTAGTGAGGTCTCGACGGTTGGCGAATGGGAGTGGCATGGGACACGCAGACGTCATTCGAAGCAGGCGATCAAGCAACGGTACGCTCTTTGATTTGTAGAGTAGAATGCATTAGGATTTATGATTTAGATCTACATGTTCATTGTGTAATCTGGATGGAAGAATATTTAACTTCAATCTGTGTTGGATCTCATTGGATTGAATGCTTTTTCTTTATTTACTTACTCCAGCAATTTTTTGTGTAGTTATCATTGCTGTAAAAATTTTACTATGTAATTTTTTAGTAAACTCTAGCCTTTCGCCTTCTTCATTTCTCCGTCAAAATTTCTGTGTATTTATCCTTGCATCTCCATCCCCTGAATGGACAAATTCATTGAGTAATGTCCTGCTAAAAAACTTAAGTTTGCATGCATTCATTGATTGGGAAGCGTTTTTATCTCTTTTTAGACCGTAATAATCTTCGTCAGATGAACCGGCGCAGCATGGCAGCCTCTGGACTTGAACCTTTATGTAATAACCTTGATTTTAAATTTATTGGATGCTAGTACCATATCGCCTAAAGCTACAACGATAGATTTTAGTGTTCTGATCTGTGAGTAACGCATTGACAATATTGCCACTATTGGTCAACGATTCGTTTATATTTGTTGACAACACTTTTATTGGTCCACACCTTCTTAGATTTATGTCGGCGACCTTAGTCATTAGACAACCGATTGATACCACCATGATCTATTTTTGACCGAAATTATTTACATAGATGGCTGTGGTTTTCAGATGTGATCATTGTTGTTTTGAGAATCACCCTTCTCTGTGCGCAGTGTCCTTAATGATTTTCTCACTCCCTTCACCACAGTATGGATCACTTGACAACGAACCTGCCTCAGTGTTCAATGTATGCACAGGGATAGCACTATTCACACCCTATTACTCATAGACCCTTGATTGCACTCTTGGACAGCGAATTGTTGGCTTAACCGGTAGCAATTTTTCTGGAGGCAGCCAATTAATGTAACAACGTTGACCCTTGGTGTTTATCTATATTATTCATTTGAGTTCATTTTTGAGTTATAAATAGAATGGAATAGACTGGGTTACAAGATTGTTTATTCGTGGTATGGATACATTAAGATTTATTCTTGGAGACTGAAGAGTCCTTGTCAGGAGTTACAGATCAATTAGTTTTTCCTAATGATAATAATTTCCTTCAATCTTCTCGCTGGTGTTTATTGAACTAGAAAACCACTTAAAGCAATAGGTAAAATGATTAAATCTGTAGTCCTTTTTTCCAACGTTGTTCTCCACATTTCATTTATTGGTTCAAAGATTCAATTCTCTAAATTTTTATGTCACCACCCACCAAGTTCATAGTTAAGCCATCCTTATGAAGTATGGGAAGTTTATGTTGGTAATAGTTCCCTCCCCATAGTTTTCGGTTAGTAAAATGACTCGTTGTTGTGATAATTCACTCCTAGCAGTTTTGATTATAAAAATTATATTTCTGAAGCTTGCGTTCATTTTTTTCTGACAGCGTCTACCCACGCGTTCCTTTCCTTTACCTGAAAGAGAGTTTAATTGGTGTCAATGTTCTCAGCGACCTTCTGTCATTTCTAGGAAATGATAACTATTGTTGGGTTAGCGCTTGTTAAGGGCCTTTAAACTTGCGTTGTATTTTAGTAGATACGACTTTCTTGAACTGCATAACCAGCCTTGCAAATGTTTTCACTGAACGACACTCCTTTTGACAACAAACCCCTTACATTAATAAATAATGGAATTTCAGTGGCCGATAGGTTTTCACATTAATGGACCGTTGATGTTTTAGTTATCGTTGGTAGGTGAGTTATAACAATGGATGACTGAAGTTCATTCAGTCTCATTTGCATGATATTATAATTACTTTATTACCAGTTAAATTAGGATGAACATAATACCAAGTTACCCTTGATTAAGTATGTTATTGTGAAACCACCAAATGACCCAATTGCAGGGGAAGTCTGCACTAAGTTTAAATTTAAAAATACCTTATCGATATACAGTACTTTCATGCTATTGAATATATGAGTCTCTTAAGTTAGAAGGAATTTTTATTTTAGTACTTTATGTGTTGTTGGTTTCTAATTATTAATGGAAGGTATTACTTTTCTTGGAGAATAGTATTTAGCTTGATACTCTATAAGACAAGTACGTCATGAGTGGGTTTAGTTACCTCATCTGCCACTAAAATGTTAATTATAGTTGAAATTAATGATGGATTCATCCCACGCCATGAAGTAACGTAGATGGTTGTCTTTGCACCTTGAAAATAAAATAGAGTTGATTACCTTGTGCACGAACTTATGTCGTTTTATGATGGATCTAGTAATCAAATTCTCTTGCACCTAGGAATTTATGTGATGCGTGATTGATTCATAGAACACTATCGCGCATTGATATTTGTTGATGTTGTTGACTTAGCATATTTAGTTTGATCTTAATGTTGTCCTTTAGTTGTCAGCTTGGACTTGTTCGTTTTGGGGTGGGATGTAGATGTCTCATTGTTCCTTAGAACAATCACCAGCCATGAGATCTTAAATGGTCAAAATCGATGGGAAACTGGGCTTGATCATTTCTTATGTGTCCTAGAGGTCCTAACCATTGCAGGGTGGGACGGGGGGGTATTTTTATTGTTTTTTCCAGTTGATTGTCTTTCATTTCTTTCAGAGTCTTGATCTGTGTCTTAGGTCGTCATGTTGTTGTTGCAGTTGCATGCATCATGTTCATCATTGTGTTGCAAAACATAGTATAATGTCCTTGTTACCCTTGTACACATGCACACCCAAAAAAAAAAAAAAAATCACTTGTTATGAGAGGTTGATGTCGTGATGAACGGGAGGTACGTTACATTTATCCTTTCTCTATTTAAAGAAGATGTTGCTAGCAGAGGTGGGTGAACGTAGGTTTTTGAGGGCGCTTTTATTAGTGGTGTTCCTATAAGGAACATGCTCGTTGATGTGCATATAAACATGACACCTTTATGTTTAAATTTTTTCATAAGAACTATCATAACTTATATAATAAAAAACAAGTACCAAATAAAGTTGATATGTAAACTATGGGCCTGTGGCCTATCCGTTTCATTAATGCCAATTATTTGCATAATCTATATTTTATTATATTTTCTTTGGTTCATTTACTACTTGGTTTGCATTTCTTTTGATTGCTAGACCAATTCCAACTAAGTTATGAAAATGTGTTTAAGGGAAATTTCAGGCGCAAAAATCATTAGGTAATGATCTATGTGTCAAAGACCTAGAATGGAGGAATATACTCAATGGATGGATTCAATCATCTAACAATGGAGAAAAAACTCCCAAAGGGTGAATTAAGTCAACCAATAGTGAAGAAAATGTTTTATTGATAAATTTGGTTCCTCAACAATGGATAAAAACACCCAAAGAGGTATAAATTCACCCAAGCATAAATAAGTTCACCCAACAATAAAATAAAACTCCCATGGAAGGAAATACAATTTGTGGGTGAGTGGAAACTTAGTCAATAAGAAAAAATGTATCCCAAAGAGGATTGAGCTAATCAACCTTGCATTTACTGACTAGAACACAAATTTCAATCAATAAAACTCAAGCCATAACAACAATATACTTTCATAGAGAATATTAAACCCACACAATATAAAATATAAAGATTTATTTTTCTTGGGAATTTCATTAGAATGGGTGAGCTATGCATGCCATAAATCTCATGCATTGTTACTCATGAAAATAAATGCATATACTTATGGATTATATATCCCTTTTCTCATCATGGACAAGTTGCTTGATTCCTTCCACTAATATTCAAGAACGATATAGTCTTTGAGCTCTCATCTCTACAAATTTCCCAAGTTCTTATTTCCTCTCCCTTGCTCACTATAACCTTTGGTTTTAATGAGATTCATTTGGAAGGGAAACAATCAAAGTGGTTCATTTCCACTTACAATTTTTCCAAAAAAGGAGAAAATAAAATAAAAAAATTATTGCATGCTTATTACAAACTTACAAGAAGGTTTTACAAAGATCCAATTTGGATCACACCTTTCTATTTGCAAGGATTTTTATCCTCAAAATATTCAACTCCCTTAAATATTATTTTCTGATCAACGAGTATAATTTTCTGAATCTCCAGAAAATGGTGTCTCCAATATAGGATGTAAGATAAGAGATGAGTAGGGGATACCTTCAACATAACCTTGATATCCATCTCATCGCTATAAATGACATTTTTTGTTGCAATATCTTGTTGGAAAATTGTTGTTCCTTGGGATGCAAGAGAAAAAATCTCATATTCCCCTTGACACTACAAGCTTTCTTCTTGGCTATTGGTTTCCTAGGATGGAGTTCTGAATGAATCCTCCAACATTTGGCTTCCCAATGTCCATTCAACATATAGTACATGAAATAGTTCTTGCATGGGCTTCTTGGTCGTCTAGACTACCAACAATTGCTAGACTTATGACCCATTTTCTTGCAACAGAAATAAACTATGACATACCTCTTCAATTTTTGATGATTATTTCCATATTTGAACTACTTGGTCCCCGAAGAGTTGTAAAATATAGATGGAAGAATCATCTATTTTCATCCCTTTTCCAAGTTTTGACAATAAGAATTGAGAGGCTTTTTGCACATATCATGTTTTTTTGTTCCATTTTCCTTGACTAAAGTGGTTTGAGATACACTTATGTTGGATTTTTGTTCCCTGAATAATAGGAATTCATGATTGGGACTCTAATGAGATATAATGGGAGTAAAAATACCTTGGCCTTCCTTGCCTATTCCATGGCCATTATAGTCCATTTGCATCATGATCTTAGAACCAGTGCCTCTATTGTTATTCTCAAAGTCACCATAGGTTTCTTGAGAAAGGGTCATCGAAGGTGAGTTTACCATGATTTCCTTTGTCTTGGTACTAGCTTCAAAAGTGGCAATGGAAGGGGATTTCTTGGTCTCATAGATAATTTCTTTTAGCTTATTCAAGGTGTATTCCTTCTTTGTCAATTCCTGATATAGGTGAGAAGTGACCTCAGTGAACATATGCTCCTACCAATTATCCATCTCAATGAATTTCTCCCCCAACTACAAGAGTTGCAATCTAGTCCTATCATGGAAGTGAAGGAGTCATGGTGCTTGGAAAGCTCTTTTTCCATCTCATTTTATATCTTCCTCCAATATTGACTTTATTCATGGATCTCCCTATTGAAGTCTCTCATATATTTTATATTCTTCCTATTCAATGATTTTCCCATGCAAACTTCTTCAGGGTCCCTAAAAAACCTTCTCTGATACCATATGTTTCGTAAACAACAAGCCTATGTCCTACCCGTTTCATCAATGCAAATTATTTGCATAATTTATATTTTTTTATCTTCTCTTTAGTTTGTTTATTTCTTGGTTTGCATTGCTTGTTCTTTCCATAGCAATTCTAAATAAGTTTTGAAACTTTCTTTAAGGGAAGGTTCAAGCCCAAAAATCATCCAATCAGGGAGAAAGAACTTCCAAGTGGCGAATTAAGTCAACGAATGGTGAAGAAAATGTTTTATTGACAAATTTAGTAGCTCAACAATGGAGAAAAATAACTAGAGAGGTATAAATTTTTCCTTGCATAAGTAAATTCACCCAATAATAAAATAAAATTCCTAGAGAAGGAAATACAATTCATGGGTGAGTTTAAACTTAGTCAACAAGACAAAACACAACTCATAGAGTATTGATCTAATGAATCTTTTATATACTGACCAGAACAAAAAATTCAAGCAATACAACTAAAACCAAAACCGCAATATACCTCCATAGAGCATATTACACCTAAACATGATAAACAATAGAGACTCTTTTTTCTTGGGAATTTCATTATAATGGGTGAGCTATGCATGGCTAGAAATCTCATGCATTGTTACTCACAAAAATAAATGCAGATGACCATGGCTTAGAGATGCCTTCACTCATTTTTTACAACCTCCTTGATTCCTTCATCCACTTATCTTCAACCAGGATACACTCTTTGAGCTATCATCTCTGTAAACATCCCAAGTTCTATTTGCCTCCTCCTTGATCAATACAAAATTTGGTTTTAATGAGATTCCTTTGAAAGGAAAACCATCACAATGGTTTTCTTTCACTTCCAAATTTTCAAAAAAAGACAAAATTAAATTAAAAAAACAATTACATTCTTATTACAAATTTACAATAAGGTTTGACAAAGATCCAATTCAGTTCAAAAGAACCCCAATACCATTGAACATTATGATTTGATGTGTATTCATGTAATTAGGTGTGTCGAGGTAGGGTAAATAAAATAAAATTACCAAATCGATCTTCATTATTACACTTCATCCCATGCTTCTAAACTCTCAAACAAGAATTGATTCTCACTCTCCTTCTAAGGACACACAATTTGCTGTACTCTATAATGAGTTTGATAGCTCCATCAATACATTTCACACATTTCAAAATTTTTGAAATTACCATGAATTTTCATTTCCTTTCAATGATGTAACCATGCCTCTTTGGGACATAAGAGTCTAGGTAAATTATTTAAGACCTTCCTATTTGCATTTTCATTTAATTAAAATTTACATTTGGCTTCAAATTTGTCCCTTTTAAATTTTGTTTCAATTTTGTGTGGTGTTCCTGTATGCTTTGGCTCAGCTCGTAGTGATGTGTTATATGAATTAATGCCCAATAATCATTTACACTAGTGCGTAGACTCTAACAGTACACACTCATTTCATTCAAGGAAAAACACTAGGATTAGTTTTAAAAATAAACATAGTGGTGCATATTTTGGGATGCCGCGTTACTGGTGTGTTATAGAAGACAACATAGTGCTAACCAACATGTCGTTTCTCTAGGAAAACATGAGCACTCATCCATTGAATTTAACAAAGTGCGCTCTTGATTTTACATCTCATAAAATTCAACGTAGCAGTGCATCCATGTTAACCAAATGCATCTCTGTTATTAAGAGAACCACACAGAAAAAAATAATGAATGTCTTGGTATAGTGGGGAATCTCATTAGACACCTTCTTACTGGTGCTCTATACAACATAGTACACCACTTAAAAAAATGTTAGTTCTCCAAAAAATGCTAGTGCTCCAATAATATGGTAGCACTAGGATGTTTGTATTAACACATCACAATACTTAATTTGCATTAAAATAATTTAACATAGTAGTTCCCCTAGGTTGATCAAATGCACCGATGTTGTAAAGAGCATGACACATGCATAAATATTTTAGAATATAGCATCATGGTGTATATTATGGGTTGCACCACTATAATACATGCTAACACATCGATAAACATGGATCAACAGTGCATAAAATCTAACAGTAGACATTGATGTTGTTCAAAGAAAAGCACCATGATAAATTTTAAAGAATAAGCATAGTGGTGCATTGTTTGTGATGGCACATCATTTTATCTAGATTTAGGAGAGGAACAGACTGATTAGTAGAATGAATACAATAAACACAAAGATATGAATAACAACACATATATCCAATGAACAATATCTTCTATTGAATAAATGAGATAGGATGAAACTATAAAAGCACAGAACTAAAACACTTGCTCAAATGGTGGTAGCAATCTCTGAGAAGAGATGTGGATACTATGCAAATCCATCTAAGAAGAATGATTACAATAGGGCTCGAGAGGCCTTTTTGATACTACTCATGAATTCCAAAACCCTAGATATCCAAAAACCTAACCCTAAGAGATGAAGCATCAAAATTTATGTGGGCCCCTATGGGTAAGTTGGTACCTCAACTTCTTAGGGTCATACATTTTTCATATGATCTCTATTTTAAGAGAATGATAATCCATTGGAAATGTTTTTTAGATGACTACACATTAAGCCGTCAAACTATGACTCTATCTATAGTTTAACTGTGGCGAGCCAAAAAACATTGTTAAGGGGCCCAAAACAGCCCTGGAAGTAGAAAAAGATGTGTTGACATGAAAAAATAAAAAGTAATCCATTTCAATTGGATGGGAGGCCATGTGTATCCACCTGGAATATGTGTATCAATTCAGACAACCCAGGAAGTGTATAACCCACAATTACAAAGAAGTACAAAAGAACGTGATGAACTAAAAATTGACAAGAGGAGCCATTTGGAATAGGTGGGTGGCCACCAATATCCACCTGGATCAATACTCCCCTCTTAGGAAGCAATGGTCTCCATTTCTTTGATTTCTCCCATCAAGTGAGGAAAATTCTATTGGATTTTGCCTCGGGTGAGACATTTACCTTGGTGTAGGAGCTTCCCTTCACTAACAACCAATAAAGTTGGATCCTTTGTTGGCAAGTGTCTTTAACATGTGTGTCCACTATATGATCAGTGGATTCTTGTTACATGCAGTCAATGTTGAGCTCTGTTGGTGTCAATTTTTTTTTTATCACTGAGGTGTCCAATAATGGAGGAAAATATGGCCGAAGAAGGTGCACATTGAATACTAGGTGTAAGCCAAGGAATGGTGGAGTTTTGAGCTCAAAATAATTGTTACCCACGTCCTTGTTGATGGTATAAGGCCCATAGAGAAGTGGGAGGAGCTTCTAATGGGGCCCTGTAAGATGCTCCTTCCACATGTGTAACTAGACCTTGTCTCTGACCTAAAACTGGTGTGGTACCTTGTCTTGATCATGTCACTGTTTGTACTTAGCATTGGCTTTCTGCAAAATCTCCTGGAATTCCTAGCTAATGTGTTGAATCCACTCAATTAATTTGGTGGCTTTGTCAGTCTCAGATTGAATGTGGGAAGAGTTTGTCTGTGTGGCTTCTAGAGGGAGTGCAACATTGATGGGACCCAAGGGTTGGAATCCCAATCCCACCTGAAATGGGCTATGGCCAGTGGAGCTATGGAGAGCCCTGCTGTAACTATTTTGAACATAGGGTAGCCTCTCATCCCATGTACATGTATTCTTTGATTTGTACATGCGCAAGATGTGCATGATAATCTGATTGACGGCCTCTGCCTGGCCATCTGTTTGGGGGTGGAAAGTGGTGGAATTAGTGATATTGGTGTCCAATAGTGACCAGGGACTCAACCAAAATGTTCTAAGAAACCTGTTGTCCTAGTTAGAGCTAATGGTATGTGGTATCCAAAAATGTACCCACACTCATTTGAATAAGATCTTGGCCATATTTTTTGCTGTGATATTCTTCTTACATGCTATGACGATGGCCATCTTCAAAAACCAATGAACAACCACAAATACACAACCATTGCCTTTCTTGGTGGACATAAGTCTAGACATGTAATCCATTGAGATGGATTCCCAAGGCTTCTTGCGAGTAGGAAGAGGGGTGTATAAGCCTTTATTCTTGATGGATGGCTTGGAAATGGCACATGTAGTGCAAGATCTGATATACTTGCTGACATCCATTCGAAGTTTTGGCCAATGAAAATGTTTCTGTAGAATGACCACAGTTTTCTCATGCCAAAATTTCCTGCCATGTGATTGTAGTGGGATTCCCAAATCATCATTGCACACTCCCTTTCAAGAACATAGATATGGCCTAGATGGAATAACAGTTTGTCCTGGATGTGAAAATTGGTCACAATCACACGTGTACGCAAGAGGTAATAGGTAGTGGTGAAGTCTGACTCTTACTGATAAATTTGGGGTCACTCAGATGCCTCATTTCCATAGGAATGGAGCATAGTGGTGAGTGAAACCACAGGAGGATGACTAAGGCAGTCAGTGACATGGTCTGAGCTCCTTGTCTTATACTTGATGTTGAGATGTAACTATTGCAAGTAGGTGCACCACTTCTGATGGAGGTCGTTATGCATATTCCCCTATGTCTATATGAACTCCAGAGGCTTATGATCAATGTGGATGATATTCTCCTTTCCTAGAATGTAATGTTTCCATTGATGACAGGCTTGTACAATGGAACACATTTTTTTTTCATAGGTGGGGTATTTCTAGACAATATCTGAGACTGTCTCACTATGGTATGCCACTGGATGACTGTGTTGAGTGAGAATTGCACCTACATCATAGTCAGATCCATTAGTCTCAATCTCAAATGGTTTATGTAGATCGGGCAAGGAGAGTACTAGATATGAGAACAAGAAATTCTTTAGATCATTGAATTATGGTTGTTATTCCTTTACCGACATGAAATTTTCCTTGCCACTTCCCTTGGTCACTTGGCTTAGGTCCCATGCAATATGGGATAATACCAACATGAACTGTCAGTAGAATTTGGCTAGTCCCAAGAAGCTTCAAAGCTTGCTTAGTGTGGTCAAGGATAGCCAATCATGGATGACTTGCATCTTAGTTGGATAAACATGTACCCCATTCTCATCAACAATGTAGCCCTATTATCTGACCTTGTTTGTGCCAAAGGAGAATTTTTTCAAGTTCGAATATAATTTGTGCTGGCAAAAAGTGCTCAAAACATGTTGAATATGCTGCGTGTGCTCCTCCTAAGGTCTTCTAAAGATGAGGATTTCACCCAAATATACGACCACAAAAGTGTTGGTGAAGGTTCTCAATACATCATCCATCAATCACATGAAAGTGGTTGGTGCATTTGTCAAGCCAAAGGGCATGACCAACCATTCAATGAGACCTTCTTTAGATTTGAAAGTTGTCTTTCATACATTAGTTGGTTCGATGGGAACCTGGTGGTAGACAGAATTTAGATCAATATTGTTGAAGAAATTTTCCTCCTTGAGTTGGTCAAGAAGGTCATCAATCCTAGGAATTGGGTACCGATTCCTGACAGTGATTTTGTTTAATTCTCTGTAATGAATGCAGAGTTTCTAGGTCTCTTCCTTCATCTGTACCAATACAATCAGGCTTCCACAAGGGGAGGATTTGGGTATGATGTGCCCATTTTGAAGAATCTCTTGGATCTGATGCTTGATTTCATCATTTTCCATCAGTGAGTGACGATAGAATGGTCCATAAGGAAGAGGTGCACTGAGGGTCAAATCAATTGGATGTTTGACTTGGCAATGCATTGACACCTTGGTGGGTGAGGATAAGATGTATCTGTGGTATTCCAAGATCCTGTTCACTTTATTCTACTGCAATGAGAGAATGTGTGTAGAGGCCATGGATGTGGCAGTGACCTTATGATTACTATGAGCACAGATAACAAAGAAGACAAACTTATAGTTCTGTGAAATGACCTTACTGCATTGCTTAGCAGAGATTCAAAAAATAGCGGTAGGCAATGCTACCTCTAGTATCCTATACAATTGTCTACCCAAAGTAATAATAACGCTGTGGGTTATAGACTCATACACAACATGACACTTCCACAAATATGGTTGTCCTAAAAGAACATCACAATGTTCAAGGGGATAAATATCACACAATACCTTGGTTTTTAAAGGCTTGATGTCGTAGGGTAGATGACACTATTGGTTGACATGGAGATCTCTTGCTTGGCGAAGACAACCAATGGTGTAGGGATGTGGGTGTAGTGTCATCAGTAGGTTGAATCTCTTGATGAACTCTATTGATATCAGGTTATTTTGACTACCTTTATCAACAATGAAATGAAGTATAGCCCTATTTACCCACATTGAAGAGTGAAAAAGGTGTTCTCCTTCCTTTGGTTCTTTTGGTTCTCTTGGATGGAATTTGGTGGTAGCGATAGTAGAATTGGGTTCAACATCGATAATCCACTTCCCTCCTTCTGGATTTGATTCATAGTCAAAATCGTCCTTGGACTTGGATGTTGGAAGATCGATTGTTGTCATTGATGTCAACCCTAGTCATGGGTTTTGGACCGCAAGATTGATAAAGGTATTTGGACATGAAGGACAATGCACATGTATATACAACACCTATGAATGGATAGTATACATCATGTTGTTTCCAGTGGTATGTGGTACGTCATGTGGATCCTCATGGTTGAGGATAAATGAATTTTTGAAGATGACAAAGAAAATTGAAGAAGGAAGTACATGTAGGCCCTGAAGATAATTAAAGAAAAGAATTACAAAGTAAGAAAGTGTCAGGTTGGACCTAATGTTAAAATGAAGTGACATAAATGGTATAAATAAACATCATTAGACATTCATTTTGATACAAGTCAAATTTCAAAGAAAATAAGAAGTAAAGAAGGCTGGATTTCAAGGAAGTATGAAGTCTTTTGGTGATGTGTTCTAAGGTATGTTATTTTCAAGTCATCTTACAGTTTTTTCTATAAATTTTTTTCTAGAACGATTCAGATGGTGCAATCACTATGGTATTGAGAAGACATATCAAGGTACCTTTGGTAAAAAGTTCATATTTTTATTCACTATAATTATGGATATACATTCTGCGGAAAATAGGGTTTGTGACCAGTCCTAAAGCTAGTCAATAAACAAGTGTTCTGAGTAAAACAGTCATAACCTATTCAACAAGAATCCAAATGCAGTGGGACGAATTTCATTCAAAACAATACAGACATTAGTTTCTTGTGTGTGAGTTTTAGAATTGGATGTTAATTATTGAACGCAGGGCATTCTGTGTAATTTCACTCTTCTGAATAGACCAGAATTGAATAAAGTCTACCATTCTTTCTATAACATCTTTTTGGGGAGGATTCAAGGAGTGAAAATTGGAGGAGTTTTAAAGAATACATTGAGTAATATTATCTATAGGATCAGAGTACTCCAAGAATTGAAAAATTGCAGAAATTAAAGAAGTCTCAGGAAGCATTATCAGGTTCTATGTAATGATTGGTTGATGGTGATGATTTAATGTAAAGTTTTATTATCTCTCATATATTCTTGGGTGGAAGGAAGGTGTAAGGATGGAGATTTCATCTCTCTCTTGATATTGGAGGATTTTATCTTCCTATTGGAGGTTTATCCCTCCCTTTACATTTGGAAGCTGTAGCTACCTTTGGAAGTCATTACTTCCCTTGAACAATAACTAT
>SNQJ01S0006508.1:154706-168371 GCA_010110895.2 Picea sitchensis | reverse complement strand
CAAATAAAATGACACTTTTATTCTTTGCGCTATTTGCACACTTACCTTCGTCTTTGTTTTCATGACTGCATGCGTGAAAACTTGGTTTTCGAAGTCGCATTAAAATCTTCATTGAATTGTCGTTATCATTCTTGTCGATATGCTCATTGCGTTTACATTTTATTTATCATTATACAGTTGGCAAAACCTTTGGATCTGTACTCATTTGAACACTCTTTGATTGATTATGTAGTTTCATTTTTGATTGAGTTTGCGATGCATTGGTGATTGTATTTACACGTTATTTGATCAATTCACTTGGCATATTGATTATATGTAAAAGCATTGGTGTTATGGTTTAAACCCTTGGTGTGAATTGTTTCATACAACACTTGGTATTGGTTTCGATTTGTGTGTTTGGTTTTAACTATGGCATAACTTTTGAATGCGCGAATGGTTTATCCACTTACCAAAGGTTTCGATTGATTGATTGAAGTGGAATACTTGTAACACATATGCGTTATGATTTGAATAGTTGAAAGCACCGATGGTTGTACCATGGTAATGACTATTCTGCATAAACAAAAATAGCTCCACCACCTTCGCACGATGTCATTAATGCTTTCCCTTATCCCTGTTTTATCTCTGCTAGCATTGGGTAAACCTCTGAGCATTTTTTTTCTACGTATGCTGTGAGTCAAACCCTGGCTTGTTCACATCACTTACCGTGTGCTCCTCTCCATGGCACCAGTGGTGCGAATTGAGTCGAATGGTGATCAAGCCCTGCTACTGTTCGATAACGCCCAGAAATATTTAGAGGATAATGGTTGGCTCACGTTTGTACAGAGGTTCGATGGTTTCAATTTGTTTGTTGCACAACAATTCACCCTGACCTTTGATGGATGTAGGGCCAAAATAGGTGACATTCAACTTGAAATCAACGAAGAGTTCATCAGCTTTGCCATAGGATTAGCAGTCACGAGCCAACAATGGTTTAAAAACTATAAAGTTGATGAGGTGCCATGGCCATTACTATTCATCTCACGAAAGGTTACATCCTGTGACAGAGGTATGCCCATTTCCACGCTTAAACCTAGGTGGCATGACCTTTTGATAATGGTTAAACAGTTTGTGACCTGTGAGGGTCGGTATGGATTGGTTTTTCTTTATCACCTTCGACTGTTAATTAATTTCATTGGTTATCCATTGAACATGCCATTTTATTTCCAGCGTAGTCTTTATAAAATGGCTAAGAGGTTTAAACGAGAGAAGGTCGATAGTAGCTTGTTCCACCACGGCCTGATCAGACTCATTGTTGTTCATCACTTAAACCTCCATGGCGATAGTTGGCAAGCTTTTCTCTCTCAGAATGGTTTTGTTGATTCAGACTCTGTCCAAATCGATAAGTCTGTGGTTAGTGAGACTAAGGTTGGGCCACCTGTGCCCTTTCATGCCCTTCTACCTTCTCCCAAACCCTCGGTCAGCCCTGATATCGACCTACCCAATGTTATAACAGACAAGGTTGAGGCTGTAAAAAATCCTGTGAGAAAGAAGGTCAAGGGTAACCCTATTGTCGACGGAAAAGGTAAAAAGAATGCTTGACTTATATCGAGACTTACCTAGAATAAATCTAAACCAAGTATTGATCAAAATCCCATAGTCCTCAGTGAAGACTCGGACTCTGACATCGAACGCTTCCTAGCTAGTGAGTACCCTTATTCCCAAGGTCTGTGCTCCGAGACACCCTATGACTTCGTTTCTAATTTTCCTTCGTGCTTAAGGAACAACCCTAGTTACCCAGGGATCAAGCTACCTAACGAAACCCTTGGCGATTCAAACAAACCCTCACTTGCATTTTCGAAGCCCAGACAGTCGTCATGTGACCAATGTAATGTGTGGTTGGAATGCTACTATACCGACGTTCCCTTATTACAGTCGAAGATCAAATCATTGGAAAACCAAGTTGCAGTGTTGACAAGCCAAAGGGATAAGCTTCAAGCTTCTGACAAAAAGCAGAAAACCACTGGTTCCATCGTATTTCGGAATGTCGAATCAGCTACAGCCTTCATCAATTCCAAACTGTTATGACCAAGTTGTCTTCTCATCATCCATGTATGAATTTCGATATCAATTCTGTTTTATCAATTTTTTGGATTACTATAATGAATTGAGTTTGGTTTTCAAATAGCTCTGTCCATTGTTTGAAATGACTCTGTCATAGTTCGGTTATCAAAATGGTTATGTGTGGATCTTGTATAGTAGGTTCAGTTTGCCAAAATTAAATGTACATATGATTTGGTTATGCGATTTGCCATGCCCAGTTTTAGCAATTCATTGACTTTGATTCGGTTTGGTTGGTTTGTCAATCAATTTATGTTGATAGTCGATTTGGTATGATTTAGTTAGTTTTTGTTCGCTCCTAGTGAACTCAAAACGATTCTGTTCTATATTGAATTGGTATTCTCGATTAGATTTTAATTATCTTTGACCGATGCTAAAGATCTACTTGCTATAATCGTGGACTTGTGATTCATAACGACTGTAAAAAACACAAAATGTCTCGATTCATTTTGGTTTGATTAATGCATGTGATTCTGTTCTATATTGAATTGGTATTCTCGATTAGATTTTAATTATCTTTGACCGATGCTAAAGATCTACTTGCTATAATCGTAGACTTGTGATTCATAACGACTGTAAAAAACACAAAATGTCTCGATTCATTTTGGTTTGATTAATGCATGTCTTGAATATCGATTGTCTGTTATGAGTTAGATTGATATCGAAAGTAGATTTGGTGTTTCTCTTTTGGTCTTGATTCCATCTTTGTTGAAGTCGGATGAGAATGTTCGGCTAAAAGTTCGTTTTGGAAATGAATTCGAGTGATGATTTCGTGAACTATCAATTGATTGTGTTTGCCCCAATTAGCAATAACAAGCGTTGGACGAGTCCCACAAATCCTGTTATCAACCGATTAATTCCATTATGATTTTGTTTGTGATAATTTACACACCAGTTTTGATTTGATTCGCTAATAGCATGGATCGTTTGTTTATGTTTAACATAGTGATATCAATCTGATTATGATCCTGTTGTTTTCGTATAGATTCGATCGTGTCTCCTATTGATGAATGAGGCAGCATAAACAATTGCCTATGATTTGTTTAACTGTATCGATTTCAATTTGATATGAAAATCATTTCATTACTGTTCGATACGATTTTGTATACCCGAATTGGTAACGAATTAAACTGAGTGTACCCATCTCTGTTATCATTTGGTTGAATACAATCTAGCAAGTGTTGATTTGAATGATGCTTTTAGCAATCAAATATTGGATTGTCAGTTTGGATTTAATTCTTTAAGTTCGAATTAGTTTTTTAAACGATTCTATGTTTGATTTAGACCAGCTACAGAATCACAGGATTCTGTAGCTAGTCTTTAAAATTAGATTTTTATCAATTTCATTAATAAAATATCCTTTTAACTTGCCTATTTTTGTCCTCTTTCAGGTACATTCGAATTGCAACAATCAATTGGGCATGCTGTGGCAGTCTAGGAGATATTTGTGTGATGTAGTTTTTATTTTTAAGTTGTTAATTTGAGTTAGAGATAGAAACTCGGGATATTCTCCCAGATTTGTGTAAACAGTTGTGATAACTTCCACAGGGATGTTTTACCCTATGGAAGGTCTTTAAATACTTTTCATTTTGTAATAAACTCATCATCATCCTCACTAGGGGAGAACCAAACTATGGATTTGTGATTCAGACTGAGACAAAAGTTGGTGTCTTGTAACAGCTTTCGCTTTCAAAATATCAAACTTTTGTTTCAGGTTTTGCATATTAGTTTGCAATTTATTATAGACTACTTTAGCTATCGTAATTTATTGCATGTGATATGATTTGACTTATATGATTATCCATATCTGTTATCTCCTATTTAAAAAACACAACAATTATTTTGTTTCAGTTAATGAATGACATATTTCTCTTCTTTGTTAATTGAATCATTCTGTATAGATCTTTGCATGCAGATTTATCTAACTGTGAAGATTTATAAATCATAAGATTGCTGTAATTTTTATGTTTTGTTTGTCCTTTAATTATATTTGAAGAGCACAACAGCTTCTTGTTTATGGGAAGCTCGTGGATAATCCGATGCGGTTTTACTCCCTTCGATCAGCTAAAACAACCATCATACACAGGACAAACCCGAAGCATTACTTCAGGTCAGTTTTTTATTTAGTATTTAATATTTAATTAGTTAGTATAATATAAGTAGATTAGATAAATATATTAGTTTAGATTTGTAATTAGAGTAATTAGTTTATTTGTTTAGTTTAGATAGTTTTCAGTTTATCTCTTTTTCATAAAATTATAAAAAATAAAAAACAATAGCTCTCGTTGTCTTAGGACAAAATACAAATGAGTTTTTCAGGTTTTCATTCAAATCTGTAAATTGTAAATATTGTACATTTGTGAATAAGATTTATTTCTGTTAGTAGTTAGATATTTAATTTCTTAGGGTTAGCATCGTATTAGATAGTAGATTGTATATATAATAGTTAGATTTGTTTAGTTTATTTTAACAGTTAGTTTTAGTTAGATTAGTTATTTTAGAATAGTTTTTCTTTTTTGTTTTCTTAGGACCTTAGATCGGCTAACGGAGCCGCTAAACCTGTCAGGGTGGGTTATCCCAAATGGCTTGGGTTATTAGACAACCCCAGACCAGATCGACTCTCCTAGTTGACGGACGGTCAATTTCGCCCGTCAACAGTGGGCTGACATATTATTAGGGTACGTACGTACGCGGGATGACAATGTATTAGGCTGCGTACATTTTGGTAAATCCATGGAAACTAGAAGAGATGAAGATGCAAAGGTTCTAGATTCTAAGATCAATATTCCAAGAAGGTCTACAATGCTCAGATCCATCATATCTATCCATTCTTTCAAAAGGTATGTCTTATTTCTATGAATAGTTGGATTTTGATGTATGCATGAGAAATGGTTATGGATATTTGAGGATTCTTCCTAAAGACACTAATGGTTGCATGGGATCTTGTGCATAAGTCAGATCTACATAAATAAAATGCTGGTATATTTATTATTGATACTTCTTGTTGAGGCACATCTTGTATTTCTTGGAATATGGTGAAGGGTTTGTGGTACATGGTTGAGAGATTGTATTTGTGAAGTGCTTGATGTATTGAGAGGTTGAATATCGGAAAGGGTTTGATGACTAGATCATGTGAGGGTTATTATACTTGTTCATGATTATACACACCTATATGGCACATGAATAGAGAAAGATATATATATGCTTTGGGTAAATGTTATGATGATGCATGCACAAGGTACAGTTACAATCTGGATATAGTGACAGGTTACAGATCTATGTGAAAGAAGTTACAGAGGGTCATATGTTTTCAAGAGAAAGGAAAACCTAGTTTTTAGAAGGCATATGCAGGTTGTATAACAGTTTGGTCGCGTACATTTGTGGGCTACATAACAGATAGGGCACGTACATATGCGTGTTGCAACACTACAAGTCACATACCTATTATATTTTTGTTGTTACATGTTCATTTCTGGTACAGATTGATTACAAGGAAGTTGTACAAGTTGGATGTAGGTCAATGGTACAGATTGATATAGTTGTACAGTGGTATATCTCACAGTGATAGTGTGACAGTGGTTCCATCATTCTACTTCTACTTCAGGGAGGTTGGATGGGGCAAGGATAGGTGGTTGTAGCCACCTTCTGGTTTTAGCCAGAGAACTTAGGGGGTTGTAGCCTCCTTTTGGTTGTAGCCATAGAATTGGGGAGTTGGAGCTTCCCTTAGGTTGTATCCTGTGAAACTAGGGGGTTAGAGCGTCCTTCCAGTTGCTGTTGGAAAAAAAAGGGAGTTGGTACTTCCAATGAATGTAATTCTTCAATACATATAAGAAAATGAATTCTGTGGTTTTCTCCCGCTTTTGGTTTCCACGTAAAAACAATGGTATATTGTGTATGTGTGTGAGTGCTCATTTTTTCATTGTTTATTTACTCTGTAACTATTGGATGATAATTCTACATTGATATAACACTTGTATTTTGGTGAAAAAGGATTAAATTTATCTAATACTGATTCACCTCCCCCTGAGTAATCCAACAATTGGTATCAGAGCCATGTTCCTTCAAAAATTAGTTTAACCACTAAAAGGTAGATCATGGAGAGCAACAACATGTATAAAAATGGAATACCACAGTTTGATGGACATAAGTATGCATTTTGGAGCATAAGGATGAAAACATATATACATGCACATGGATTTGAAATTTGGCAATCAATTGTATATGGATACACAACATGATTAGTTCCACCGACAAATGACAAAGAAATAAAACTCAGTCAGAATAATTCCAAAGCCACAAATGCACTTTTGAATGGTCTTGGAGAATCGTTATTCACCAAAGTTTCACATTGTAAATCCGCTAAAGATATTTGGGACAAAATTCAAAACATTTATGAAGGAGATTCAAATATTGCAGCTTACTTATTGCGAGTTGATGAAACAGTAACTTCAATCATGGGATTGGGAGAAGAAATCAAATAATCGGTAATTGTTCAGAAGGTACTAAGATCTCTTCCTATGATGTTTGATCCTAACATATCAACACTATAATAAATAACATATCTAAACTCAATAAGCATGGACGAACTACATGGAATATTCACAGCATATGAAATGAGAACTGAACAGGAAAATCCAGATGTAAAATAAGCAACCTTCAAAGCATCCAGAAGATCAAAGAAAGAGGGAAAATAACAAGAAAAAGAACATAGAAGCAATAGTGACATCTCAGAAGATGATGAAGAAGTGACCAACTTTGTCAGAAGATTGAACAAGGGAACCGACGGTAGGTATAGAGGTAAGATTCCTTTAATTTGTTTTAATTGTGATGGTATTGTTCATTTTGCTAAAAAATGTCATAAGAAAAAGAGAAATGATGAAGGTTACTCAAATAGAAAACAAACATATAAAGGAAAAAAAACTACAAAGAAAGTTTTCAAGAAAAGATTATGCACCAAAGAAGACATCTCATCATTAGATGAAGATGAAGTCAGTGATAGTGAGACAAAAAGAGTTTTATTCATGGAAGTAGAAGACTCTGATAAAGAAGACTCTGAAGAAGAATATGAAGAATTCGAAGAAGAATATGAAGAGGAAGAAGTTGACTAGCGAGAAGAATTGATGTGTGCCATAGAAGTTATCATAAGGGAAAAAAAGAAAAACAAGAAACTACAAGTGGAACTAGACAAGAAAGAAGACACTCAAGAAATAGAACAAATGATCACAAATTTGAAAGTTCAAATAGAATAAGATAAAAGAATTGAAGAAGCACTCAAAGAACAACTAGAATAAAAAGACAGGATCATTGGAAATTTGGAAGCAAAGATTGTCACATTAAGAAAGGATATTCAAAAGAAAAATATGCACACCAGCTCAAAAGTTTTGGATGACATTATTAGCAGTCAAAACCCTCATCATGACAAGTCCAGACTTGGATACAATCAGATAGAAAAGGGATAAAGCTCCAAAACAATAGAGAAAGAAACATATCCAAAAATCTATGCAGAAACAATAAAAGGGGATAGGAAGATCTACAAGGAAGATTACAGGGACACTCCTCCACCGAGAAGATTCAGATTTCAGAATCAACAACCGAAAAATAGGCCTCAGGAAGAAGAATAATTAATAAGAGTACCTCCTTTAAGAAGATCTTCAACTCCTAGGTATCAAACTGTATTTTTTGGTTTATGTTATGCATGTAATAATATTGGACATAAAGCTGTGAATTGCAGAGCTAACAACAAGAACACAAACAAATTTGAAATTCATACACAAAGGGGTTATCCAAGAAGGCCAAGTGAAACACAAAGAACAAGTTACAACAGGTTTGAATATTTGAGCACTGAAGTGGAATGTTACAAATGTAACAATTTTGGACACATGGCCAAAGATTGCAGAATGACAGCCCCTCCTAGAGAACCGCAATAGAATAACAACAGTCATAGACAGGAACCTCAGAAAAGGACATGGATAAGAAAACATAATCAGTATAGCAATGAGGAATGCACACTCTCTCTACAAGCTAAGAAGAAGAAACATGGTTGGTATGTTGACAATGGTTGTTCAAAACACATGACAGGTGATAGAGATAGGTTTCTTACATTAATAAAGGAAAGATATGGATCAGTCTCCTTCGGAAATTATGATTCAGCTAAAATCATTGGAAAAGGCACAGTCAAAATTGGGAACAAGAATACAAAGGCATAAAATCTTTTACTGGTATAAGATATGAAACATAATCTTCTAAGTGTGAATAAAATGTGTGACTAAGGTCATAAAGTTACTTTCGATTCACAAAAGTGCGAGATACAAAAAGAAGGTTCAAGAAAATTGATTGCTACAACTGCGAGAACTTCAGGCAACATATATGTGTTAAGTGGAATTGGAAATGAAAAGTGTTGTCTAGGAAAGGAAGATGAAAGTTGACTATGGCATAGAAGAATGGGTCACATACATTTTGATAACCTTGTCAAAGTTAGAAAAAGAGAAGCAGTTAGAGAAATGCCCTAGATCATGAAACCAACCAACACTTTATGCAAGAATTGTCAACAAGGAAAGCAAACAAAGACCAGGTTCAAATCAAAGGAATATTCAATGACAAGACCACTGGAAACTGTGCATATTGATCTAGTTGGACCAACTACAACAAAGGGTTTAAAAGGTGATAAATATTTTATGTTATTAGTTGATGATTATACAAGAAGGACTGATGTTTGCTTTCTCAAGAATAAGTCAGAAGCTTTTGAAAATTTCAATATCTACAAGGAAATGGTTGAAAATGAAATGGATTCAAAAATCAAATGCTTGAGATCTGATAATGGAGGAGAGTTCACTTCAAAGGAATTTATGGACTATTGCAAGAGTCATGGAATAAAAAAGAAATTCTTTGTTTCTAGGACACCTCAACATAATGGAGTTTTTGAAAGAAAGAATAGGACAATACAGGAAATGGCTTGAGTAATGCTAGTGGATTCCAAATTGACATATATTTTTTGGATGCAGGCAGTGGATACAACAGTTCACATTCAAAACAGATTAATGCTCATAAACAACACTAAAAAAAATCCCTACGAGCTATGGAAAGGAAGACTAGCAAATGTGAATCACTTCAGATCTTTTGGAAGCAAATGCTACATCAAAAGAGAAGATGGCAGAATGAGAAGTTTTGACTCTCGTGTGGACAAAGGAGAACTTGTTGGTTACTCAAGTACAAGGAACACATACAAGTGTTACAATATGAGATTGAACAAAGTTGTGGAAAGAATCAACGTAACAATTGATGAAACAAGTAGAAAAGAATTAAAGGAAGAAGAAAATGAATCAATGGAACAACTTTACAAAGAAGAAACATAAGATGAAAAAGAAGGGGAATCTTAAGAGGATCCAACATAAGAAGAAGAGCAAGTTCAACAAGTTCCTCCAAATACACCTAGCATACAATTACAGAAGATTCATCCTTTAGATCTGATTATCGGAAACAAAGATGCAAGAGTTGAGACTAGAAGAATGCATTCACCATAACAAACACACCTAGCACTCACAACTACGATTGAACCAACCTGTTTTGAATAGGCTAGCAAGGATGAATTTTGGAATAAGGCCATGGATGAAGAATTGGATCAAATAAAGAAAAATGACACTTGGGAATTGGTTCCAAGACCAAAGGATAAGAATGTGATCAACACAAAGTGAGTATATAGGAATAAATTGAATGAAGATGGACATATTACAAGGAACAAAGCTAGATTAGTATGTAAAGGATATGCACAGGTTGAAGGAATATGCATTGAAGAGACATTTTCCCAGTTGCCAGAATGGAAGAAATCTGATTTCTTTTAGCTTATTTATGCTCCAAAAATATTAAAGTGTATCAGATGGACGTAAAATCAACTTTTCTGAATGAGGAACTTGAAGAAGAAGTCTACATTGAACAACCAGAAGGATTTCAGTTGTCATAGAATGCAGATTATGTGTGTAAATTAAATAAGGCATTGTATGGTCTAAAATAGGATCCTAGAGCATGGTACTCTAGACTGGATAAATATCTATGGCAGGTAGGGTTCAAAAAAGGAAGTGCAGACAACAACCTCTACATCAAGGTAAGTCAAGATAGTATTTTATTAATTGAATTTTATGTTGATGATATTATTTTTTGTAGTGATGATGATAGGTTAAGCCAGAAATTTGCAAAGGATATGCAAAATGAATTTGAAATGTCATTACTTGGAGAACTATCCTTCTTTTTGGGACTTTAGATACGTCAAAGAAACCAAGGAATTTTTGTTTCTCAAACCAATTATATCAGGGAAATGCTAAAGAGGTTCGGAATGGAAGATTGCAAACTAGTTATCACTGCCATGCAAACCAGTTGCAAGTTAAGAAAAGATGACGATTCAAAGTCTACAGATCAGAGGCAATACAAGTCAATGATTGGTAGCCTACTATATGTGACAACATCCAGACCATATGTAATGTAGGTAGTTGGATAGGTGGCATGATTTCAAGAAACACCAAAGGAATCACATGTATTAGCAGTGAAGAGGATTTTCAGATATCTCAAAGGAACATAAGAGTTTGGATTATGGTATCCAAAAGGAAATGATCTATCACTTATTGCCTACACATATGAAGATTGGACAGGTTGTATTGATGACCGACGAAGCACCATTGGAGCAACATTCTACTTGGGTGAGTGTTTAGTATCATGTCTAAGCAAGAAAAAATCATCAATATCTTTATCTACAACTGAAGCATAGTATACTGTAGCAGCAACATGTTGTACATGGGTTCTTTGGATGAAACAAACTTTGACAGATATACAGTTTGAGTATGATGAGCCCATTCCAATCTATTGTGATAATACAAGCACCATCAATATCTCAAAGAACCTGGTGATGCACTCCAAGACAAAGAACATTCCAATAAGGTATCACTTTCTATGGGAACAGGTTGCAGAAAAGAACATCATAGTTGAGTATGTGGGCACAAAAGAACAAGTGGCAGACATATTTACAAAACCACTTCCACGGAAAGCCTTTGAGTATCTTCGCCAAAGACTCAGAGTTATTTCTACTCCAAACTAAATTCTTTTGAATGGTTATCTTATATGTCTTAGATGTACACGAAGAAGCACCATAAAGAGGAAAGTTCAATTCGGGGGAGCAACCCCGGTTGGAAAGATACATTCTCCATTGATGACAAAGGAGGAGAGATTTATCAGATGCAGAGGACAGAGGCATGATTCCAAGGGGAGAAATGGCCACAAAGATATAGAGGACAGAGGCATGGTCGCAGGGGGAGCATGAGTGATATGACTTCAATATTGCATAGCATGATTTCAATATTTCCTCGGAGTGTTTCCATCAATTCCAAAGGGGGAGATTGTTGATTAAGGTTGGTTTTCATTGATGTCAACCCTTGAAGAAATACTGGTAGCACAAAGGTTTGGATAATGGACCCAAGTTTTTTTTATGTAAAGATGAATCATTATTTTCTTTTCATGGTTGATAAGAGGTAAAAATGGATGAACTCCAAAGTGGTCCCCTTATGGTGAAATCCCTCATGGGAAGACGCTTTGCGGATTGAGTTATCCTATAAGTATGGTTAGAGAACCCATGCTTAATTGTGGAATAATGAGATAAAGGTCAATGAATTTGTCAGTGAAACTATCCTAGATGGATAGTGCTTGTCATGCCATTTCCGGTGGTATGTGGAACGTCACACAACTCCTCACGGTTAGATATTTATGGCCATGTGAAGGTGGGGGACCCTCATAAGTCATCTAGAAGCTCCTAATAGTCAAAGTGTTTGCAAAATAAATTATTTTAAATGGAGAAATCCCTAAAATAAGGAAAGTGTAATGCTACATGAAAGTATAAATAAGAGGCAAGGTTCTCTCATTAAATCACACTTGAACATATTGAATATATTTTGTTGTGTGAGGCTTATTGCAAGTACTCATTGATACATCTGAAGTTGCAAAATTCCGAGGTAGTACGAAGGGTTGACGGTGAAATTCTAGGAATTACAGCGAGTACTAAAAACCCTATTTTCTTAGGCATATGTTGGATGATAGTGTATTAGGGTGCATATAGTACGCAAGCTGACAATGTATTAGGGTGCATACGTACAAGGGATGAAGTGTATTAGGGTGCGTACATGTTGGTAAATCCATGGAAACTTGAAGAGATGAATATGCAGAGGTTCTAGATTTTGAGATCAAGCTTCCAAGAAGGTCTACAGTGCTCAGATACATCAGATCTATCCATTGGTTCAAAAGGTATGTCTCATTTCTATGAATAGTTGGATTTTGATGTATGCATGAGAAATGGTTATGGAGGTTTGAGGATTCTTCCTAGAGAGATTAGTGGCTGCATGGGATCTTCTGCAAAAGTCATATCTACAAAAATACAATGTTGGTATATTTATCATTGATACTTCCTATTGAGTCACATATTGTATTTCTTGGCATATGGTAAGGTTTTGTGGTACATGGTTGAGAGATTTTATTTATGAAGTGGTTGATGTATTGAGAGGATGAATATCAAAAAGGGTTTGATGACCATATCATGTGAGGGTTATTATACTTGTTCATGATTACACACACCTATATGGAACATGAATAGAGATATATATATATATATATATGATTTGGGTAAAGGTTATGAGGATTCATGCATAGGGTACAGTTACAGTTTGGATACAGTGACATGTTACAGATCTATGTGAAAGAAGTTACAGGGGGTCAGAAGTTTTCAAGAGAAAGGAAACCCTAGTTTTCAGAAGGCATATGCAGGATGCATAACAGTTTGGTCGTGTACATATGCGGGCTGCATAACAGATAGGGAGTGTACATACGCGTGCTTCAACACTACATGACATGTACATGTTGTATTTTTGTTTATGCATGTTCAGCTATGGTACATATTGATTATAGAGAAGTTGTATAGGTTGGACGCAGGTCAGTGGTACAAATTGATACAGTTGTACATTGGTATATCTCACAGTGATAGGGTGAAAGTAGTTCCATCATTCTACTTCTACTTCATGGCGGTTGGACGAGGCAAGGATAGGTGCATGTAGCCACCTTCTGGTTGTAGTCGGAGAACTTAGGGGGTTGTAGCCTCCTTTTGGTTATAGCCAGAGAATTAGGGAGTTGGAGCTTCCCTGAGGTTGTATCCTGAGAAACTATGGGGTTGGAGCATCCTTCCAGTTGTAGCTCGGAAACAAAGGAAGTTGGTGCTTCCAATGAATGTAATTCTTCAAGACATATAAGAAAAAGCATTTCGTAGTTTTCTCCCGCTTTGGGTTTCCACGTAAAAACATTGGTGTATTGTGTATGTGTGTGATTGCTCATTTGTTCATTGTTTATTTACTTTGTAACTATTGGATGATAATTCTACATTGATATAACACTTGTATTTTAGTGAAAAATGATTAAATTGCTCTATTACTGATTCACCCCCCTTCTCAGTAATCCAACACTTTAGGCACAAGGTTTATTTTAACAAGTTCAAACACATCCAATTTGACCAAGAAGAGTTATGAAAATGAAACAAAATAAGCC
>SNQJ01S0006508.1:135853-152132 GCA_010110895.2 Picea sitchensis | reverse complement strand
CTGTGTTTTTTTCCTCGATAATTTTTTATAGGTCTGGGTACTTATTTCTGCCTCTTTTTTGTTTTGTTTGAGAATAAAGTTTTCTTGAAATTTTCCTATTTCTCCTTTCCCTTTTAAACAAGAATTGTTTTTTATAAAGTGTGGTTTTTGTATTTGTTTTCAATCCTTACTACTCTCGTTTTGATGGAAAAGAAAACTCTTTGAAGTATACTTTATGTTTTAGTTCCTTTTGGTTTCAAATTACATTCTGTATTTTTGAAAAACTTCCATTTTTGAAAATTTAGTTATAGTTTTGACGAAAATGATAGTGTAGTTATTTTCAATTGTTTTGCATTAAAGATATTCACATCAATAGTGCTTCTAATCTGAAAGAAAATTTTTCATTCTTTTATATCTTTGAAACGAAAAGAGTTTCCTCCTTTTTTTCTAAATCATTTTTGTTTACACTACTTTCAACGAAGAATGATATTTTTATATAACAATGTTCTTGCAAGTTGTTATAAGCGAAATCTGTCCATTGGGACATATCCAAATTTTCCGGCTGTGAAGCCGATTCCAGCCTCTTTGATAGCTCGACACGGGACACAAACTACCCACACCTCATATGGTCCTTCGCCTGAGGCGGTAATGAAGGGAAAAAAGGAGAGGTGAAAGACTCACAAGAAGTCTTTCTTAGGACCACCCACCCTGGGTTTTGTTCTCCCTTAGCTTCCAGGATGGTCAAAATGACCCGGGGGGTGAAAATTATGGACAATGGGATAAAAATAAGATCGCTGATTTTTAGGACAACAAACTAAACAAAGAAAACAATGAGTTGTTTTCTTCCTTAAAGCTTTGGAAAATGGACCAAAATGGGTTCCCGGGGTAAACTGGGGTCTTGGAAAATAGACCAGTGGATGCCTTAAGTGAAAAAGTAAAAAATAAGGGTGAAACATGAGTTTAAAAGCTACAGACCAATCTTTTCAGATGGTTGTAAATTGCAAGAAAAAAGTTGTTCAAAGATTTTAAGGCAGGGAAATAAGCCCATAATGGCTTGGTACCCCCTAGGGTGACCCAGGAAGTGATCCTGGAAAATTACCGAATGAAAAGGGGGACTGTAAATGAAGATGTACAACCTTTTTACAAGTTGTTACAACTATGTTTGGGAGGGTATTTGTAGCTGCAATTTATATTCGTGGATGAAGGGTGAACTGACAAAAGGTTTGACTTTAAATGTATTTTATTGGTGAATTTTTAGTTATTAACACATTCCTTGGCCACCACACTGTTTTGAAGGTTATCTCGATCAAGAAAACACATCCCAAAACTATGCCAAGAAGTATAAGAAGATTATCTTTAGTATACTATGGTGGTTAGGTTGAAGAGTGCCCCATGTAGTTTAGAGAAACAAAGATTAGCCACTTCTCGTCACTAGTGCTTTCAGGATTTTAAATCTGCTTGAATGGAATAAGGATACCTGGGAAAAGGAAGAGCCTAGAACCCCCCTAAAGGTAGTTTTAGCTGAGCTTACCCAAGCAGAGTAGTATTCCAACCAAGATGAGCTATTCAACTCCTTGATCGCATGGTACTAAGGAAATACCACTCAATTTATACTAACTAGACATCTTCTGATGGTATCCTGATGAAGACTCCATAGATTTGACACTTAGTATTCTATGAAATTGAAATTATTTGAAATAAAGGACTAGGCTATCCACGTGGCGAGGTCACGTTTCACTTTCACAAGCGTGCCTCCTGGTCAATAAATTGAAACCTATCTAAAGCTTTATACAAAAACAAGTAAATAAATATGTGACATATATGTCATGACTAAATAATATGTGTACGCTTATAGCTAAATAGTATAGGTTTTGTTTTAAGTGTGTATGGGGCGGACCCCTTCTTTATTTTCAAGTGTTTTGTGGTTTTTTGAGTGTTTTTAGATTGTTGATTATTGTATGGCCCCTTTAGGGGAAACCACTTGTAGATTATTGTATGGGAAAATATACAATGGAAAATAACAAAATCAACTAATTTACAAGTAAACATTTATACCATTCAACCCGAAGGAATGGGTTGAGGCTCTTTGCGAGTAACAAGGCTGCCATATGCATGAAAGCCCCAACTGATTCCTTGTATGAGGATTGGAAGTTTACTTATTGGAATTCAAAATAGTGATGATTATTTACGAAAGTACAAATATTATTTTTATAAAGAGAAATGTACAAGTAAACTACTCAAACTATCTACACAAGAAAAGCATATCAACATGGGTATATGTGCCAAACTTTTTAGAATGAGTGTTAGTGAATTTAAGGTGAATATGAGAGTGATTGGGTGGATTTAACAATCAGATTTGATGTTTTTTCTTCGTTGTCTTGCTATCCCCTTTTCCTCAAATAGGTCTTTAGATGGTCCCCAACCGCTTAGGAGAAGTAGAGTAGGTGACCAGATTATATCCTTGTAGGAAAACAATTTTTTTTTAGTGATTATACATGAAAAACTGAAATAAATGAAATAGAAATTTACACATGAAACATAAATAACAACCAACTAAGATGGTTGTCCCGGGGGGAAAATTGACCAAAATGGTCAATGTTCCTATTTGGGACAACAAGGTTAATAGCATGAAAACATAACAAAAATGTACATGAACGAGATAAGGAAGCAAACAAGTATGAACAACAAGCTAAGAGGCTTATTTAAGGGTTGTCCTAAGGGGCCCTAGGACTATCAACCACTAACTAAGGTTGAAAACAACTGAATACTTCAGAAAATCTGCACTAAAACACACAAAACAAGTTAAACAAAGATGTTAGAAAATGAAATCATGTTAAACCCAAGGAAGCAACAAAAAACACCTAACTAACCAATTCCTCCCAGAGATAGCTAACATAACAAGTATTTACTTCTACCCCTCAACCCTTAACCAACAAGTGACATGTCCAACAACTAAAATTTAACAAGTATCACACACACAAAGAACTTTGTAAATTTTCAGCAGAGCTTTGTTACTATATTCATCCTCCCTTTTTACAATACCATCCCTCTTATTTATAAAGGAGAGGTGAAGGCTTAGGGTTAGGTCATAAGACACTTGCCACTTTTGGAAAAGTGACAAGTGGACTAACCCTAAAGTGTTTTTGTCTTTTTACCAAAAAGCAAGCTTATCCTAAAAAGGGAATCTTATCCAAAAGGGATCAAATAAAATATGATTTGACCTCTTAATTACAATGTGTACATGTCAAAAGTAAATTATGCAAGACTACCTATTACAAAAAGGCATTTTTCATAAAATGACAAAATTGGTATGCCACATCATCATTTGCCTTGGAATTTGTGCCATCCCAAATACTCTTTGATTGATGCCATGTTTTGTAGTTGTATATGAGGTGATTTAGGATAGTTCCTGACCATCCATGGCTGTCGGATTCATCGGGATGAAGCCCCAAGGTGTGGGAAAATTGCAAAGTTGATTAGGAGTGAAAGGAGCCTTTTGGATTCGGTCATTGTATGAAAGGAAATGTCCATTGTTCAGAAAATTTTCATACCTGATTATGCCCCCCCTTTTTTTCCTATAAGTTTCCCTGTGAGCTGACCAAAGCATGACTTCGATTTGGGATTGTTTCGGAGAAGGGACCCCTTGGGCCTGAACCTTGAGAGTATTTTCCCCTATAACAAACAACCACAAAAATGATTTTTCTTGTTCCCATGTTGTAGATCTATTTTCTACCTTTACATGTCCTTTCGTTTGGCAGAAATCAGACTTTCGATGAGAAAGATATGGCCCCGGAAAGGTATGCGGGAAGGAGCTGGTCAGGAGATTGATGAGGTAAAAATTTGAAAATGGGACAAAATTATGGGTTGTACACCATAATTGATAGGCTACTACATGATTGCATACCTGTAGCTGAAATGTGTTTTCCTCTTCTAACCCAATTTGGCCTTAGAGACCCCCAATTAGGCCTCCATTCATCACGTGCTTTTTGGGCCAATAACGAGTCCCCGTCACTCTAGGACGTGCCACTGAAATTTTGGGCTGAATTTGCAAAGGCGAATGCCATGGATGCATTATTTACTTTTCCCCGGTCATTTCTACTATTTATGGGCGAAATTCTTCCTCCAATTGGTGAAGATATGCAATTAAAAAGGTCTAGTGACCCTGGGAGGGAGAATTTTAATTTTTTAATGTATAGTTTAAATATATTAAAATTTATTAAAATTTTTAGTTTTATTAAAAAAAATTAATAATAATTTCAGTTTTAAATATATATATATATAATAAAATTTGAAATTTAAAAACAAATTTTAAAATATATAAATAAAAACTATATAACATTTTTTTTTAAATTAAATCAAATAAAATTAAACCAATTTTTAAAACCCCTCCCTGGAAGTGGTTTGGAGTGCGCCATGGTGGAGAGGAGGTGGTTGTTGTGTGCGGATGTGAGGTGGAGTGAGGAGGTGGTGTTGGGTGGAGGTGAAAGTAGGGAGGAGTGTGGAGATGGATAAGAGTTTGTTGGGTGTGCATGCGAAGGAGGAGATGGGAGAATCCCGTTGGGGTATGGAGTGCGAGCGAGTGTATAGAATCCATGGGAAAGGAGGAGGTGGAGAGGATCAGGAATGGGGGTGAGGAATGGAAGGGAGGGCACGTGGGGAAAGAGGGGGTTGTGGGGAGGAGTGTGAGGGGAGAAGTGCTCAGGATTGGAGGTGTTGGCGGAGGGTATCGGGTTGTGATGAATGTAGGTGGAGGAGGAGAGGAAGGGGGGAATGGGGCCTGCATGCATATTTGTGAGCTGGAGTTGTGGTGGAGGTCCTATACTGCGCACGAAGCTGGAGGAGGAGGTGTAGCGTGGGGAGAAACAAAGGAGGAGGAGAGTGGAGGGAGGTGGGAATGGAGGCCATGGGATGTGGAAACGTTGCGCATGAGGTGGAGGAGGAAATGGTAGGTGATGGTACCCTGTTGGTGGACGGGTGGCCGACCACCACTATTTCAAAATTTTGATTTTTATTTTAAAATTTGAACAGAGTGGGTTTTTCAATAGTTTTGGGAGAGGGAGTTCTTGGGTTCAAACCCCCTCCCCTCCTTTTTGTTTTTTCATCCGTTTCTGGGAATTGTTGAGGAGAGGAAAGGGAGGGGGATAGGTTTCAAATCCTAAGGCCTATAAATTTCCATGCACATGCCTGTATATTCAACCAAACTCAAAAATTTATTTCTCTAAAGGGGCCTAGAGGCTTGGGCCTGGTGCCTAAGAGGGGTTCGAATCCCCTCCCCTTTGAATTTTTTGCACAAAAAATTAATCAAATTCGCACCAGCTAGCAAAAGGAACCAGAAACCAATCTCACAATTGAATCATCACTAAATCAACCATTGGAAAACAACAAACCAGGAGCCATGAAAGAGGAAAAATCTTTTCATTTTCAGAAAGAAAGCAACACAGTCACCACTTATTTGAATAACCAACAAGTTCTTTTGAATTGCGACTAATGGGGGATTCATGTACTCTGTGATTGGGGATGGAGTATGGCCTGTCCTGCCATGGAAACCCTCCATTTATGCTTTCTGGAACCCCTCATATTCCAAGGTTGCCTGTGTTGCAGATCTCCCTCTCCCCTTGGCCAAAATTCCAAAATGACTTGAGAGAGGGGAGAGGGAAGGTTTTGTATTTTTTTTTTTAGAAAAATTAAATTTCCAAATTTTGCATGAGGGAGGCTGTGTCTCACTCCCTTTATTTCCCCAATTTTTTGATTTTTTATTATTTTTCGATAATTGTGCCAAGTCAAAGTTTGACTTTGACTTTGACTTTTGACCATGACTTTGTTGACTTAGCCAAAAAATGTTGTCATATGAGACGGGGTCACAATTGGACGCAGAGTACATCGTTCAAAAGGTCTCGATGAGCCCGTCAAGAATATGTGGTCACCAATCTGAAATAATGCCACCTCATCCCTCAATTTCAGCCCAAAAAATTTATAGCTTAAAGGCCTTGACTTACTGGTGGGCCCTCATGACACCCAATCTTACGAGATGGGCGACATCACCATACAATATCCAATCGAGGAAAATGAAGTACCATTGGATAGGTATCAATTATTAATTCGATGAGGTGGACATATATATGTGTGTTGGGGTCATTAATGGTTGTTTTATCTATCATGAAACCCCACTATGCGAGCTGGTTTCCCCCCTTTGCCTAAAATAATTGATAAACTTGTGACAGGTCTAGCTGGGCCATCCAAGGTCGGAATGAGGTAAATGAGGAGCTGTTGGAAATGTATATGAGTCCATTACAGTGTGACATCATTGAATCTCTTATTTAAAACTATTTAACAACAATGTTTTAACCCCAAACCACGATAAGAATCTGGTGTCCAAAAGTGGTCATGAAATTGCGAAGGCTCGTTCTTACCAACCGGGGGTCGCAACCAAGCAATAGATATACCGTTGGAAATTTATCTCACTTCCCTACACCATTACTAGGTTTTATTTTCCTTTTAAATTATAAATTTGAACAGAATCAAACCAGGAATTCACAACTATTGGTTTTGGCCATTCAGGTGACACTAACTTTGAGTCCTCTGTAGGGGAGTCATACGGACTCGAAATCGGGCCCATCATATCCCGTTGGAAATATTGTCCTAAACCATACAATACAGAATCATTTTTTTTCCAAAAATGTGACTAGACTTCATTTTACTCTTTGCGGAAAGACCCCATCCCCATGGGACCTGCCTAGTGACATGCGAAAGGAGCCAACATTAAATGTTTTTCAAACTGCGTGCTTAGCTCATCAAATATTAACTAAAAAGTATTGAAATGAGGAATTATTATGTGGGAGGGTTTCATAACTCAAAAATTACCCCGGGAAGGCCTCCCCTGGGGAGAAAAGAACATGGTCCCATGACAAGCCGAGAAAGGTCGGGATGAGGTCGTTTGGGTATCGTTTAAGATGTTGATGGACATAGTGATGATCATGGTTGTTATACTAATACCCATAATGAGATATTAGAGTAGGTAAAACCATGACTTTAATATCCATTTTACCTCACTATCCCCCAACTGACCATGGAGGCAGTGGCCCAACTGAATGCAACAACTCTGAACTGACCTGGGCTATTGCCAAATGATTTAACCTTGTTCCATGATACTATCTAGTGCCTGATCAGTATTTACATACTTATATAAAAACCCTATGAATGTAGCCAATTGATACTCTTTCAAGGGTAGAGGCCATAGTAACTATGAGCCCTGCCACTGTCTTCGACTAGAACCATAGCACATTCTGTATTTTGTGGAGGAATGAAGGTGTTAAAACACCATGTTGAGCCCAAAGAAGGTTTTTGGGTCAACAACAGTGTATTTTTTTTTTTTTGCCTCATAAAAACATCACTCAGTTTCATCCGTTTCCTTTATGACTAAACAACAAACCCTTAAAAAAATGCTTAATTAAAATAAACTAGACTTTGGATTTTTTAGGGTGAACAAACTAGTTTAAGTAGGGCCTTGGAGTAGGTTGGGGAGTTAACTCTCGAAGGACATTGAATCAACTCAGAAGTATGAGACAAGGAGTGTGTAAAATCAACTTTCGTATAAGCATAGTCGAGATCCTCCTCAAACACAAGATCTAAATATGAGGTCGCATGATGAATATCCAAGGAGATAACCCCTCCGAAGATTGATTGAATTTTGCAGAGATATTGTATTTTTGGGGTTTCTCCTATGCCCATACCTCCTTGAGAAGCGACTCTTTCGAAGATTCAGGCTTTGTTACCCTTCCCATATGTTATATCCCAAATATCGATTGTACCCCCGAGACGTTGAATACAAGTTGGTAGTCTTAGTTTCCATTCCTAGGTTTCTCAAAGGTGACTGTAGGGGGTTTCCCATGGTACCTAGGGTAGAAATTGCATCACAGTTTTCAGTACCCCTAGATGGTGCCCCACAATGTTTGGGTACTTGCACCAAGTAGGGATAGTTAGTGGAGGTTGGGGTAACTTCTTTGGTCCACATGAATTAATCAACCTATGAAATTGTCTGGAAGGTCCTTACCTAACTTGATTACTACTGCGATCTCGAGACATAATCAAACTGAGATGGAGTATTGGTGAAGTTTTTTGTGGTTTTTGTGTCCATAGGAGATTTTCTAGTGGTTTTCTCCATGTATGTAGATGAATTATGTAAGTGTGTTGATAGTCACCTTGAGTATGTGACTTAAAGTGTTTTATCAACCACCTCATTGGTCTTGGAAAGTTTGGGGCCTTCTTCCTATTGAATGAGATTCTCTGTCACCTACTTTGAGGAATAAACTCGATCAAACAACTAGTTTTGTACCGATTGGTCTTGTTGAAATCATAGAGATAGAGCCCATAAAAAAAATTCTTATGTTCATGAGGTTACATGAATATTGGATCTCTATGCCAAAGGATTCATCTGTCTCTTTAACCATATGTTGACTATATCATATGGTCTGGCTGTCTTGCACATTTTGGATTCTGGATCAGATTACACTGACAGTCACCCTCTTTGGTGGGCCTTTATGAATGACACTTCATAAGTGTCTAGTTTGGGGGCCCTTTCAACCCCCACTTTGGAAATAGTGGGAGGAGGAATCCTATCTCCTTTCATTTCTAACCAAACAACTAGTATGGTTCAATCCACATTCACTGCATTAGTTAGTGTCTATGCACCACTTATCATTGGGTCCACTCAACATTTGAGTGCTTCCTATTCATCACATTCCATGCTTAATTCTTTATTGTTTGGAATTCCATCAATCAACATGTAGAACGTATCGGTTGGTTCTCAATCGATCCCCCAAAGCATTAACGTTGGTTCCAGTAGTTCTTCAAATCCCTTCTAATTTGTTCCTTGTGCTGGAGGGAAAATACCTCCATTGTTCCCCTTGATTGGGAGTGGGTATTTACCATATTCCAGTCCCATTCCCTTAATGATATGTGGTGGTCATATGGGAAGTGTATTTCTTTTTATCGGTATGCATTCTTCTTCAAACCATTTCACGCTATTTTGTGGGTTCAGGAGGAATCCATTCCCTTCGTTTGGAGTGGCAGTAGGGGGGAACCCCTTCCAAGTTCAACGAAGTCCCATGCAAGGGTTGTAATATTTGTAAGGGATGTCATCAAGGGGCAACCCTTTTCTTGGTCAGAACTACCCAATGCAGGGGATTTCCCTTTGCAAGGGATGTTGACAGAAAGGAACCTTGATTTTTCTTATAGGAACCAGATGGGTGGAGGTTTTCTTCTTTATAACCATGGATTTCAAGGATTAAAACCTTGGCCCATAAGAAAGATATTTCTGGAAACTTGGTTCGAGTAATAATATAGGTTATCCTTTTTTGGTGGGTACTCAACCTGGGAACTCCAACTCAGCTAGTGGAACTTTGGGCCTCTATCAAGGCTACCTTTTCTGGAAGTGTTAAGCTTTCCAAAACTATAAAAAATGATGAATGATTTGATATTCCATGATCCAAATTGTCCTTTGGTCCCCACCAAGCTAAATTCAGATATTCTGAATTTCGAGGGTAAATCCAGTGAGGATCCGGGTGACCACATGATGAATTTTCACTTATGGTGTTTATCTAATTATTTGAACAATGATTCCATTTGGCTCTGTCTCTTCCAGTGTACTCTTACAAGAGTCACAGTGAATTAGTACATTGATATTGATGGATCATTGTTTCGCACTTTCCATGATCTAGACTTGGTTTTTCTTAACCACTTCTAGCTTCATGTTTGGTATGATGTCGACACCGATATCATCTCTATGCTTAAGAAGGATAAAGTCACTCATATATCATATCATATCCAATATTGGCAAAGGAAAAAGGGGTGGATCAAAGTTAATGCCCCTCCCATGTTCCTTTTGGAATGGTTCCTAAAATCCTTGTTTCCTTACATATCCAAGGATGTGTCTACATCAAGAGTATCCTCTGAGGATGAGGCAATTTTTAGGGCCTAGAAATTAGATCTAATATACTTGAAATATAGGATACTTTATGAGATAATACCATATGAACCATTACCATGCATGTACTCATACAAAATGAAGTTTGGACCACATACTGATGACATTGTTGGTTTCGTCAAAATAAATACCGCATATCTGGTTACAAACTAGATATAACAGATGACAATTCATCCATCTGCGATTGGTCAAGCTACTTCATCAACCATTTCCATCACCTAGTCATCATATGTTCACATTGTACAGTCGAAGACCCTGAAGGGTACCCAAAAAATTAGAGGGAAGAACAATAGTAAGGATAATAAGGGAGGTGGAAAAAACAATAAAAGGGTCAAATATGATGCAAATTTTGGGGTTGAAGAAGGAGAAGAAAAGGGTGAAATTCCCTTGCAAAATTTGTAGTGAAGGTCACCTTACCCATCAATGCCAAAATATGGAAGATGATCAACACTTGTTGGTGCAACAACATCCTGATTTGATGAAGAACCCATTCCCACAAGGATAGAATATGTAGGCGGGCTATTCTAGTGGAAATATGCAAGGGGATACCCAAAGTGCATACTCATAGGATGGAACCATGTCGTTCATTAATATGGTCAATTCGATGAAGGAGGTTGATCTGTCAACTAGGTCCCTCAATTACGAAAATCATGAGTCAACATCTAAGGGGAAAGAAACTTATGATCCCCAAAATTCTCTGCACATAGAGAAGCCTAGAGGGAAAAAAACTCCACCCATATTGAAAGGTGTGTATAAGCACGTGTCGCACAAACCAAATGCTCAAGTCATGCCAAACTATTCCATTTTTGAGGAATTAGCTCAGACGCCATGTGAAATGTTGACCCTAAAGGTGCTTCAAATTTTCCCTATGCAATGAGTTGCATTTTTTTCTGCCATAGGAGATATGGACTCTTCAAGTCATCTTGTTATCAAGTTCGATGTTGCAGATGTGAAACCTTGTCTTCCCTATCATGTAGCCTTCCAAATTAATTTCATGTACATGACACACGTTATTGGAAGAAATATCATTAATGAAGGAACTTTGACATGTGTGATGTCATTGTCTTGTTGGAAATCCATTCTTCTGAGTTGGATCCCTCTCCTAAGATATTATCCATGTTTGATGGATGTTCATTTAAAACAAAGTCTTATTTCATTCTTCTCTGTCTAATTAGGGGGGAAGACCATTTCTATTGAAGTTGAAGTGGTCGACACTCCACTCGACTACTATATTTTTCTTGGAAGGAGTGGGACGTATGTGATTATGGATGTAGTATCATCATTTTTTTTATTTTTGTGCTTCCCTCACAAGGGGAATATCGTAACGATAGATAAAATTTCATTTAATCACTCTAGCTCCATGGAGAATCTAGAATCCACAGACTCATTGATTGAAAACTATTAGATGAAAAATGAGTGTTGGTGTTGGGATGTGTCCTTCTCTCATGGGAGCTATTTATTTCCCTATGTCAATTTCATATATTTTTGCTACAAAATTTTTATACCATAAATCAAGATGCTCGATCCCCATCATGTCAGTTGGTTCATTTCAAAGCATGCCCTTTGAGAATCCTTGGGTATTACCCTCACCATGTGAATAAGTTGAAGGTGTTGTGCATGCCAGGATGGCCATACCTTTGTCTACAACTGAGATAGCTTATCAAGTAATCCAACAAGCTACTATAGACTCTAATCCTTCTCCTTCATGGACAAATGAAGAGGATCAGTTTTCAGAGCGCATTTGGGTCCAAAATTCTTAGAATTTACTCGATTTACTTGACTTTGTATTTCCCTACAAAGAAGCTATTATTGAGGCAATGATAGGTCTAGAACGACCATGGGAGGATCTTCATCATTGATCATACTTCCTTTCCGAACTCAATTGAGTCGAAAATGGAGGATATTGATCAACTATGAGTAGAGGCATTGATCGATATGTGAACCATTTGGAGAAGAATGAAGTATATTCCGAAGGGAACATGGCCAATATATCAAAAACTATTATGATTAGCATCTCCAAGACCCATGGAATCATAGAAAACATTTATATTAGTGCAGATTATTCTTCGAAAGAGATTCACACATATACCTCTTTGTTCAAAGAGTTTCACGACCTTTTTTTCCGGTGTTACGAAGAAATTCCAGACATTGAATCCCATATTGTCTAACACAAGATTCATACTTATGAGAATTTCAAACCTATTTGGTAGAAGTTATGACTTGTAAATCCTAGGTAGAGAAGTTACTTAAAGATAGTTTTATTTACCTAGTTCCTCTTACTTAATGGGTGTCAAATCCCATTCTTGTAGATAAGAAGAAAGGAAACATACACATCTGTATGGATTTCCACAATCTGAAAAATATTTTCCAAAGGGAAACTTGCCCACACCTTTCATTAAGTAGATTATCGACGAGTGTGTGGGAAGTGAAATCCTTTCCTTTATGGATGGATTTTCTAGCTATAATCAAATTCAAATCCATCCCAAGGATCAACATAAAACAATGTTCATATGTCCTTGGGGAACGTTTTCATATAACAAAATTCCTTTTAGTCTTAAAAATGTTGGGGCTACATTCTAGTGAGCCATGTCTTTCATTTTTCACGATTTAAATCATATTGTTGAGGCATACCTAGATGACCTCCTTTCTCTCTCTTGTAAGAGGGTGGATCATCCAATGCATATTAGGATTATATTTGAAATATGTCAGAACTGCCACATTTTGTTGAATCCAAACAAGTGCATCTTTTTCATTTAGGGAATATATTGGGATTTATTGTCTCCAACAAGGGTATCAGGGTTGATCCTTTGAATCTTAAGGGAATAGTTCAGTTTCCTCCCTTATGTAACATTCGAAAGATAAAAAATTTGTAACACAACCAAACCCCTAAGTATCCTTTTAAGGGATGGGGCATTAAAATTCTCACTTTCTTATACTATCTCAAAACATCTACCTGAGCGTACCTTCATCCTTTTCTCTTCAATAACTTCCCAATGACCATAGCCATAATCAATCCAAACTTCTGATCAAATTTATGGCCTACTAAATTTTATCGAGCTTCCATATTCAAAAATCATCTCACTTGCATGTGGCACCTTATCACTTGAGCCATCCAATGCGGCAGCTGCCAGCTATGTGATCATCCCACGAGTCTGATCCCTTGTAACTTCCCAATGACCATAGCCATAATCAATCCAAACTTCTGATCAAATTTATGGCCTACTAAATTTTCTCGAGCTTCCATATTCAAAAATCATCTCACTTGCATGTGGCACCTTATCACTTGAGCCATCCAATGCGGCAGCTGCCAGCTATGTGATCATCCCACGAGTCTGATCCCTTGGCCCATTTGTTTTGTCATTAGAATATCTTATATTGTAGTTCACTCTTTCTAACCCAAAAATTATGATGATGATACACCAAAKTGGATAGTCCCCAGATCCTACATCTCATAGCCCTTGATCTCAATGGTTTCAAGCATGTCGACAATGTCATTTGGAGTGGGAGTTAWCTACCATCTCCCAATGGTTTACATGGTGTGCAAATGTGACATGCGATATATACGTTGGAGATTCCACCCCTTCCCTCTACTAATCAATGATCGTCATTAACCCCTAAATCCCATCATCATCAACGATTAATCCATCATTGTCGGCATTTCTTTAATGAGCATGCCCTTACCAACCTCCACACTTTCGACAAAAACACGTCTGGATCCAATGGTGTTGGTTGTGGAGCTTGATTATCTTCTTGATTCAGAGGTTTTTTTTAGCCGTGCTTGGACTCCATTCCCTAACGAGGGGGGCTGTGGGGGATTTCCCCCCCACAAATATCGCTAGGGGGGTCCAAGGTGGCTTTCCCCCCCACAACTATCGCTAGGGGGGTCCAGGGGGAGCAGTTCCATCGAAGAAAAATTTTGGGAAAATTTTCCTTGTAAACTATTGTAATTTCCTAGTCAATCTGGACCATTCATTAGAAGGTTACAGATATGACGATAGAGGTTATTTTAGGATTTTTTTTCCCTAGAAGGAAACCTTCTCTTATGAGGGAATTGTATTGCGACTATGCATTATCGAGAATATTGTATTTTGAGAGAGGAGATTGTGAGAGAAAGAAGAGGAAGTTACAACAGGTGAGTTGTAGGTTGTGTCCCTTCATTTTGCTAGATAATAAAAGGTAGGACCTGACAATTGATCTAGTGGACGTAGCCCACACTAGGTGAACCACATATATCTGTTTCTCTATTTTATTGTGTATCTTCCATGTTTTATTTGATGATTAAGGTTGGTTGTCATTGATGTCAACCCTTGAAGAAAGCCTCGTAGCACAAAGGTTTGGGTAATGGACCCAAGATTGTTTGATGTAAATATGACTCATTATTGTTTTTTAATGGTTGATAAGAAGTAAATATGGATGAACTCCAAAGTGGTCCCCTTATGGTGAAATCCCTCACGGGAATACGCTTTGCGGAGTAAGAGAACCCATGCTTAATTGTGAAATAATGAGATGAAGTACAATGAATTTGTCAGGGAAACTATCCTAGATGTATAGTTCTTGTCATTCCATTTCTAGTGGTATGTAGAACGTCACATAACTCCTCACGGTTAGAGAGTTATGACCATGTGAAGTTGGAGAACCCAGGTTTGGGTAATGGACCCAAGTTTGTTTGATGGATAACGGTATGCGTTTTGCTATATTTGAAGGTAATACTATTCTAGATGGATAATAAATGTCAGTCCATTTCTGGTGGTATGTGGAATGTCACATAACTCCTCACGGTTTGAGAGTTATGGCCTTACGAAGTTGGAGGACCCTCATATGTCATCTAGAAGCCCTAAAAGGTCAAAGTAGTCAAAGTGGTTTAAGAGATTTTAAAAGGTAAATAATAAAGTGAAGAGATGAGTTTATTATAATTCAAAGTGAATACAAAATAAATTATTTCAATAATAAATTTAATGAAGAAATTAGAAGTGGGTTGACCCTAAAATAAGGAAAGTGGGTCAAGTGACCTAGAAGATGTTTTTAAGGAAGCTACTTGGAGAGTATAAATAAGAGGCAAGGCTCTCTCATTTTAATCACACTTGAGCATATTCAATATCTATAGGTGTCTGAGGTAAACCAGGATATCTACGTTGAATTTCTTAGGGAAGGTGAAGAAAATAAGGCCGAAATGCAAGGAAGGATAAATTCTTTTGATGGTGCTTTCTAAGGTATGTTATTTATAGGTCATCTCACCATTTTCGATATAACTTTGTTTTTATAATGATTCAGACCATCAAATTTCTATTCCATTGAGAAAACATACCCAAGTATCTGTGGTAAAAAATTCAGCTTGTGGTTTGTTGTATTTTGGGATTTACACTCCGTGGAAAATAGGGTTTGTGGCTAGTCCTGAAACTAGTCAAAAACAGGTGTTTCGGGTAAAAATGTCATAACGTATTCATAACAGACCCAAATTCAGTGAGACAATTTTTTTTGGTTAGGGTAAATTTTTTAGTATGTTGTGTATCATTTTCAGATCAATTCAACAAATATTTCATGCGGGGCACGCTCGACAAGGTCACTCTCTAGAATAATCCAAAATTCAGCAAGGTATGCCAATTTTGCTATAAATCCTTTTTTGATAGGTTCCAAGTAGTGACAAATGGAGTAATTACAAAATACACATTGAATAAAATTGTGTATCAGTTTCAAATCTTTTTACATTACAGGTTCAAAGTTATGATTACTTCAAGTTAGGGGTGTTGACTCATCCAAAACTAGGCATGTGAGACTAAAGAAAAGTTTGATGAAAATGCTAGTCTCTTGTTGTTAAAGTTAAGGAAGGTTTGCAGGAATGTAATCATATACACCAGGTCTATTACAGAGCTACAAATCAGATTTGTATGATGAAATTGATGAGGGATTTTGGTTGAGGTACATGTTGAGTACATGGTTGAGACAAGTAGTTGATGAGTTGACACATACATGAGGTGTATAGTTGATGATGTTGGTACATATTGATGAGTAATAGTTGATGAGTAGTTGACACATGATTGGTACATACATGGTACATGGTTGGATGCACTTGTTTATGGTACAATTTGATTACAGGTTGTTTGGTACATGTTGGTGTATGATTGATGCACTTGTTTATGGTACAGGTTGATTACAGGTTGTTTGGTACATGTTGGTGCATGATTGTTGCACTTGTTTATGGTACAGGTTGATTATAGGTTGAGGTACAGGTTGATGCATGGTTCAGATTTATTGGTACATGTTTACAACGTTATATCTCACAGTGATAGTGTGACAATGGTTCCATCATTCTACTTCTAC
>SNQJ01S0006508.1:85079-110642 GCA_010110895.2 Picea sitchensis | reverse complement strand
AATCCACTTGCGATGAAGGATTTGGGTGCTACAAAGAAACTCCTTGGTATGAGAATAACAAGAGTCGGGAAAAATCGTAAATTGACATTGTCTTAGGGTGAGTTCATAGAGAAGGTGTTCGAGAGGTTTAGAATGCAGAATGAGAAACCAATTTGTACACCTTTGGCCAACCATTTCAAATTAACTATGGAAATGTGTCCCAAGACACGAGAGGAGACAAAATACATGTCCAACATCCCTTATTCATCAATAGTTGACATCTTGATGTATGCGATAGTTTGCAAAAGACTAGATATTGCACATGCAGTGGGAGTTGTGAGTAGGTATATGAACAATCTAGGTAAAGAACATTGTGAGGCAGTAAAGTGGATTATAAGGTATTTGAGAGGTACTTCTAGTCATGCATTATGTTGATTCAGATATGGAAGGGGATAAAGATAGAAGGAAGATCACCACAGGGTATTTTTTTACTGTAGGTGGAACATTAGTAAGTTGGATTTCAAAACTACAAAAGGGTGTTGCACTTTCAAAAATAGAAGCATAGCATGTTGCTGCTACAGAGGCTAGCAAAGAAATGATTTGGTTACAGAGGATTATGGAGGAATTGGGAAAGAAGAAATAGAATAGAAGGTTGTATTGTGACAGTGAGAGTGTCATTGATCCTGCAAATAAATCAACCTTCCATTAGAATACTAAGCATATACAACTTAGGTGCCATTTCATACAATTTGTCTTGGAAGATGGACATTTGGAGTTGCAAAAGATACATACTAGCCAGAATCCTGCAGCCATGTTAACAAAGGGAGTAACCAGAGATAAGCTAAGTTCCTGCTCAGTTTTAGTTGGTCTTCGAGCATGAAAGTGAAGATGAGAAATTTTCTAGGTCCAAGGTGGAGTATAGTCTAACAGGTACAACAATAATGGAGTTGTTGTGATCAGCCTCCAAGTGGGAGATTGCTTGTTGTGGAGCTTGATTATCTTCCTAATTTAGAGGTTTGTTTCAGTTTTTCTTGGACCGCATTTCCTAATGAGGGGTTGTGGGGGGAATTTCCCCCCCACAACCGTTGCCAGGGGGGTCTAGGGGGGGCAGCCCCGAAGATAAATTTTGGGAAAAATTGTCCTGTAAAATATTGTAATTTTGTAGGCAATCTGGAAAGTTCATTGTAAGTTCACAGATATGACAGTACAAGTTATTTTAGGGGTTTTTTCCTTAGAAGGAAACCCTCTCTTATGAGGGAATTTTATTACGATTGTGCATTATCGATAATATTGTATTCTGAGAGAGGATACTATGAGAGAAATAAGTGGAAGTTACAATGGGCGTGTTGTAGGTTGTATCCCTTCATTTTGTTGGATAATACAAGGAAGGAGCTAGAAATTTCTCTTGTGGACGTATCCCACACTAGATGAAACACATATATCTGTGTCTCTATTGTATTGTGTATCTTGTGTGTTTTATTTCTGCATTTGTTTTATTTTATTTCTCCGCGATCCTTTTTTTCTAACAAATGGTTTATATCATTTTGTCAAATATCTAAGGAGATCAACAATTATCATCGTCTTCCCTCCCCAGACTCTCATCAATCAACCAAAAATTTACACCTATCATCTTAAGGATGATCTAGATTCCTTGTTGGCATGCCATGTCCATCATGACATCATCATACTCATTCCTTGTGTGAACAAGTCTCACGAAAGATGAAAAACTGATATTCTCTTGCTCATCAGCAGATCGACGGTCCTCGTCACATCACCAAATTGTATGTGTCGTCGGTGTTTGGTCCTCCTTCCGGTTCAACCACCTTTTAACTCCGATGAGGATGCATCAAAGATATATGTCTTAGGTTTATCCTCTACTTTCTAATTAGATCTAGGACTGTCGTTCCTTCACCAAGTATCAGCATTGTCAGACTCACGCCATTCCGACACTTGGTCCTTCACAAAAATGTTCCTTCATTGATGAAAGGTTGATATATGTTGATCGACCATATCGAAAGATGTGATCTATCCTTGGGTTAACAAAGGATTTTACAGAGATATAAAAATATTCTTTGGGGACTTATCCATTTCTTGATTTTTTATAGGACTTCAGTTCTGATTTTCAAGAGTTCAAAACCACTCTAAGGCCATTGCAACGTATTTAAACTTCAAGGGAACCCTTGCATGATTTACAGGTCTTCCATACATAGACATAAAATACTCAAGTACGCATCAGTCCATACTAAATCATTTTCACACTTATCAGTTCATGAATAAACAACATACATATCCCAAATTGCATGCATTCAAACCATAGATTTAAAAAAACTAATTTTCTCTTAAGTTTAGAAATTTACACATGCACAAAGATGTTTCATTCGTAAGCATATGAACACTTATATGGTAAGGAAATTTCCAAACCCGACTGAATGAGAGAGAACACCTTTCCTCCAAAGCTTAGGCCTTGCTGCAGAGTAACTTCCTACAACACGCCACCCCCATGCCAAGCCATGATACAACCAAGGAAACTAACTCAACAGGGTTCCAATTTTTTGATGATCGAGGAAGATTACTCTCCTTTGTCCTCTGACACAATAAAATTTTCCACCTCCCACTGAGCTTAGGGTCTACACATGTTTATGAAGTGGTTTCTCAACTGGATTTCCTCTGCACAAGGGATTTCCTTCTCTGCTTAATAGTCCCTCAACAAACTCCCCTTACCAGTGTCAATTCCCATCTCGTAAGCTCCAAGCCGCGATCCATTATTTCTCTAGTTTGGGAATGCGATTCTTCTCTATTTAGGGTCATCATCAACAAATCAGACAAGCTTCCTATTTTCTTCTAGAAAGCTCCTCTTTTTCTTTTTTTTTTTCCTATTATAGAAAAACATTTTGTACCCTATGCATCATAATTTGGTGGCCTACTCTTTCTCTCTGTAGACTTAGTTTCCCTAGTGGAGTCGCTAATTATGTTACGAGGAATAAATATCTATGGTTTGGGGTAGGAACACAACAAACAAAATGCCACCAAGAAGGCAACTCAAATATCAAATATGCTAACATTTTATACATTTTCCATATGCTTGTGTATCTTTGATGTTGAGGACAAGTTGTAGGTATCAGGTAATGGATTGTGAGCTAAAAAATGGTATCCTATGAACGCCCAGATGAGGTAGTCTTCTAACCTTTCTTTTGTTGGATTTTCCATTTATCTAGCATACTTCATATTTGAGTTGATTTCTTGGTTTCATTCCAGACGTTGTGGTCCTACCCCAAACCATAGATATTTATTCCTTGTAACATTTCCTCATTTAGCGCATCCAAACCTCTTCACCTCATTCTCTCTTGATCGTGATTCGTCTCTAAGTCTTTTCTATTATGTGTGTTCTATTCCATTTTTTCTCATTTTTCCATGTCTCCTATGTTCTTTGTTGCTCATCTCTCTTCTTCCATTATTCTTCTCTATCCCCCTCGAGATTTCCAAGACTCTTTGTAGACGTAACTTGGAGTCTTCATTTACAGTCTAAAGGGGAATTTCTGTGGTGTCCCCCTGGAATTTGATCAATCGTTCATTTCTATATGCAAAGGTCAAGTACCAACAATCATTAACTACCTCAACCACATTTGCGACTTCTTTTAATGGTCACGTGGTTTTCCAGGTAAGTCTTGTATGTTGGTAGGTGTAGTTTTTAAGTTTGCAAGTATAGATTAGCTTGTTGTGCAAGCTTCCTATTTTCTTTACTAAGATATCACAACTCCACTTCACTCAATCTTTTTGTTGAGACCTAAGTCTACACCCCTTCCCCTCCTCTCTCATTTCCCTATACCTTCATTAAAAAAAATCATTCATTTTATGTTGGTTAATGTTGGTCCCTCATTACTAAATAACTCATTTAGTAATCATTACCTTTCTTGATTGATTCTTTGCACCATATTTTTGTTTTCTTGAGGGATAATTACATGTCATGGTTTGTTTTGAGGTACTTGTAATCAAAGTTTCCATATGTTGAGCTCATAGCGGGTATAATAGTGTTTTATATGAAGAACAAAGCTTGTTGCAAGAACCAGGATATTCTTGCAAATGAGGATTGACGCGCTAATTTTGAAATCATTTTATAATTTACTATGTTATTTTAACTATTTCAACCATTTTAATGGAAACTTCATACATGAGTGATCATAGAAAAGCACCTCCACACCACATTACATGCCGTTCCATCATTACACAACATCAGTTATAATCGTGAGAATTGTACCAGTTCATCATGGCCTCTACAACTTGAATTGAGGGTTAAACAACACACATGTATCGGTTTCGATATGAATAAATCCACATTCACTTCATTATTGAAATCATAGATAGTTTTCCCACCATGGTTCCTCCTCAAAAATGATGGCAATTGAATAGAACCGAGCCACAAGGCCTAGAATTGTTTGAAGCCATACCCGAATTAAATACATTTTCATAAAGGACGAGTGGTATGATTTCCTATGCGCATTTGAAGGGAACCACATAGGATTGGCTATGCTCTTCACGTAGACATTTGATGGCTTCTAGACCCTGCTTGGGGATACTTGGATTCATGTCACATAACACTTCATTCGAGCAACTTGCACTTTCCCTCTCTATGGGGAAAGATGGTTCAAGAAAGGAAAGTTGCCTTCCAATCTCTACAAAAAATTCTTGGTTCTCAAGCACCAAGACCTTGATTGGAGCCAAGGAATGCCTGTGGCATGGATGAAGGAAGACTGGAAAGGATCCCTAACAACAGTGCAAAGGTATATCACAAGTGACGGTTGATTCAACATTGTTCATTGTTATCACCTTCGTTTCCTTGTGCATCTAAGTGGATATAGAGAGATCAATTTACCATATTTCCTGCTTAAGATCCTAACCAAGATGGCCAGGATGGTTCAAGGTCACCCTAACTCTGCTCATAGAATCCTGTACCATCAAGGCTTGATTAAATTTTTGGTAACTTTCACTCTCAAGGAACTTGAAATGCCCTGGTAATATTTCTTGAAGTTTGTGGGATTGAAAGAGCAGGAGTAGGTGCCCAATTCGCAAAATCAAGGTGATGCAAGTGAGGAGGATAGGGTTTCTTCATATCCTGGTATATCGATGAAGTCTATCCAACCCACAGTGAGTAAAGGAAAAGGCCCTAAAACAAGAAATATGGCCTTGAAAGAAAAAATATAGAAACCCCCATGGAGGTGTCCCATCACATGCAATTGAGGTATTCTATGAACAAGGGGAAGGAAAACAAAAGTGGCAAAGCATCCATATTGCAACCACCTAAACTAGAAACACTACAGAGGTCTCAAATGAGAGGGAAAATTGGACCTGTTTCGTGCAGCAAGGAAGTAATTAAAGGGAAGGTTGTTCCTGCAGAAGCTTCACCTAAAATGTCCCTTGCAGCCAGACAAGACAGGAAGAGGAAGGGCAAGAAAAACATTGAAGTTCCAAGAAATACAAACAGAAAGACTAAAATTATGAATCAATTGAGGATGAACTCCAAGGATCTATTCAAGCCATCATTAAAATACCCCCACCCAATTTTGATCGAGGATGATGACAATCCCAAATTTTCCAGTATGGAGGAAATGGCAGTCAATGTATGGAAGGGAATGATAGTGAAAGAGTAGAAATAAAATTCTAGTGAGAATGAGGATGAAGAAACACCATTTGTGATGGTGAAAAAGGATAATCCTTCAAACTCCAATCAACAGGGAATACATGATTATGGATTTGATCCTAAGAAAGATTCTATTGGCACCTCGTCACATGCAAGGGATCCTTGCCACAGTCTACCAGACATTAAACCAGAGATTAAAGCCAACACTTTGGGAATACAAGGTTCCACTAAAGGAACCAAAGGGAAAGAAATTGATTTTATACACAGTCATAATATGAGAATAATACGCAGAGCATTGGCTGACCACAACAAGTCTAGCACAAAGCAATAAAAGAAGAATATGCAGGTTGGGATCAAAACAGAGAGGGTCAATGACAACCAACAAGTGCATAAAATGAAGCTTCAAGTCCATACCTCGCAACACCACAACCAGGAATTGGAGAAATTGTACTCCATACTACAAAATAAATATCAAATACTTCAGAAGAAGCATGAGAAGACTTGTTTCTTTCTAAAGGAGATAATTTGAAGGAGTACCTAAAGAAGCTTCCAACATATCCGGTTATATCCCAGTTGGGCTCCAACAATGCACATGGATACCAGTGTTTGATACATAACTTAGTTCTGTCACACCTAGTCAGTTTTTGTCAAAGCTCAGTTCACTCCAACATATGCATCGGTCTACTTTTATTGCTAGTAGTAGTTTTTAGTTGTTTAAAGTTCAAGACTGTGCAAATTAAGGCACAACAAGTGGTCATTTGTGTTTTATATGAACCACTTCTTTTTTCTAAGTCAAGTTCATAGTATACATTACTATACTCCAACAATATTTTAGTTAAGTTAATAAGTTGTTTTCCAACTGATAGTGTAGAGTTAAGCCTCAGTTCTAGATGGACAAGAGCCTCTACAACTTTGATAAATATGCAATTTTTGTATGTTTTGCAGGTTCGGTTTTTTGGGAAGAATACCAATACATCAAAGTGGTTGAACATGTTCTATGCATGGATTAAAACTCTCTACCTTGTGAATATACTCTTGATGATAGTGTGTTTTTTTGAAATCTACATGTTTTTTTTATCTTATCTTGAACGCAGTTTTTTATTTTTGCAAAGTACATTTCATTTCCTTCCAGCTATTGTATAACTCATATTTACTGATATGCAACCTGTAAAATAGCTAATTCTTTGGTGAAGATTTTCTTTTTATTGCAACCCGTGGGAGTAATTGTGTTTGGATACTTGTTTAATGCCTTGAAATTCTATTTTAAGACTTAAAGTTCTTACATCAGACAATTCATTGACTTGTTTGTTGTTCCCCTTTATTTTTACCTCTATTATCTCAATTTTCTATCATTTGTGTGACACCATCCAGGGAGGACCCTCATCCATATCATTTTTCCAACCCAGCCATGTTCTTGCATTGGTAAACCAACACTCCAACTGACCAACAAAATCAAATAAAAAAAAACCAACCATTCCAAAACTTGATGGGGCCTAGATCTTCCCTTTAGCAATCAGGTAGAGACTTTAGGACCAACATCTTTTGGTGCCACTACCGGGTAACGGAGTAATAGATATTTCCCTGGGAGAACAAGAACAATCAGATCTAACCTTTGATGGTGAACAAATATCAGACACATTCAGACTGCCACCTTTCACCTGGCAACTCCATTGAGTAAACTTCACAAAAAAAATATTGGCTCCCAGGAAAGGGATCAAGAGATCCAAATATGAGAACATCAAAGCCACTAAGGCTCATCCTAGACATGATAAGGACACAATAGTCTCTGAGCCAGAGAGACATCTAATAAAATCCACCTTAGCTCAGAGATATACCTCATCCCTCAAGGGTAAAGATGAAACCAAAGAATCTACCTTTCTCCACTATCTTAAGCAACTTGAATTTGGTATCCCAGAGAATCACATTTTGAAGGAACCTAAGTTACCTTCAAACCCTACCTCTACTTCATCATCTAGTCCAACATCCACCCCTATATCTCTAATCAAACCTCATATTCCTATTTCCCAAACAATGGATGTTAACAGGATGGGTGCCATAATTGATGTCAGATATGCACCCCTAGTTTTTCCTGTAGGGTTAAATGCACTCCCAGCCACAGATTATATGAAATTTTTGCCAAGATATAATGGGAAAGGAGATGTCAGAGCTGAGGAACAGTTGGTATCCTTCTACAACTTTGCAGACAACTTCAACATTGAGCCTGGATGGGTTGGTAAGGAAATTGTTTTTGGATCCCCCTCCAGCCTCCATTACATATATTGATGCGCTAGATGAAGCTTTCATAAATAAATGGGGAGATAGAAGAGATTATATGTATTACATCACTGCGTTTGGGCCCCTTAAGAGAAATAATGGTGAGTCTATTTCAAACTTCACCAAGAGATTCAATAAGATGATGGTATAATCCTAGATGATATCAAACCAACTAAAGCCTCTGCTAAGATCACTTATTCCAATGAATTTGATACATAATTCTCCCTTTTATTGAGGGAGAGAAGATCCACCACCTTGTTGTCCATGCAAGAAGAAGCCATTGAGGTTGAGTCCAACATCTTATCATTAGATATGTTAAATACTATATTTGATAAAGACAAGGAGAAATAGAGGGAGGATTCCCCTGCCTCCTCTAACCCAGCCACATCTGATCCCAAACTTGATGAAATGATGAAAACTTTGAAGGATTTGACATCTGAAATAGCTACGCTGAAATGGGAATCTAAGCAACCAAACAAAGCTTATCAAGGGGTTGGGAACATAAATACAAACCAGTTTAGGAGGTTGAATGATGTCCCTTAGATAATGTAGAGAGAGGAGGAGGAATGTTGGTGATCAAAGAGTAGTACCTCCTTTCCAAAACAATCAGATTGAGGAAATGAATGTAGATAGTGATGCTTTGGATGATGCTACTGTACTTTTCAATGAAACATATTTTTATACCAATCACTTAACGCAACAAGATTATGAGGTAGAAAAACTGTCAAATCTATTTGATATTGAGATAGGGGAAGAGGGAGTTATTCAAGGCCAGCCCCAAAAGAAATATGATTTGAGGCCTAGAATATGCACTCCCAAAGCCACCACCTCCGATGAGAACAAAAAACCAGAGGTTCCTCCTAAGCCAAACCCAAGCAAGGGTGCATCGACTAAATCTCACCAACCTCCTCCATCTAAACCTATTGTCCCTAAGGTGAACGAAGTTAACATGCCACAAGAATATTTCACCGTAGAGCATAAGTTGAGAAAGATCAATATCCTTGTACCTCTGTCAGAATTTTTGAAAAATGTGCCTTTCAAAAAATCTATTATGAAGGTTCTATGACCACCTACTTCTGTTGTAACTTCTGATGTAATTAGGATGCAATATGAAAACCCAGCCATTACGATGGGCCCAAAAATTGAGGATGGGTCTGATGCTTCTCCACCTTTCTACATATCATTAAATTTCCATGACAAGATCCTACACAATTTTCTCATGGACTTAGGTTCCTCACACAATGTCATGCCCAAGGTTGTAATGGAGGAACTAGGTCTGGACATCACCAATCCCTACCAAGACCTTTACTCCTTTAACTCCAAAAAAGTAAAATTTTTGGGATTAATAAAATATATGGTGGTTTCTTTGGAAAAGTTACCCATGAAGAGTGTAGTGATGGACATCATTGTGGCTAACATTCCCCCCAAGTTTGGTATGATTTTGTCCAGGACGTGGGCCAATAAAGTTGGGGGATCATTATAAATGGACCTCACATATGCTACCATCCCTGTTTTAAGAGGAGAAAATAGGAGGATATACAAGGAGGTCAGATTGGCGTATATCGTCAGTGACCATCAAAATCCAGACAACCATACATTTTATGTTTTTGAGGATGAGATCAGGTCATCTATTTTCCATTTAAATGATGATGAACCAGAAACAACCATCAACAAATGCAAAAATATGTCACTGACAAATAATAAAAAAAACAAAGTACGAAATATGTATTTTGATGGCTCTTCATCAAAGGAAGGTTTTGGGGTTGGTATAGTCTTCATTTCCCCTGCACATGAGGTAATAAATCTCTCTTATAAACTGGAATTCGATACCACTAACAATATAGCTGAGTATGAAGCTCTAGTGCTAGGATTGAGGGCTGCCAAAGACATGGCCATTGACAGTTTGGCAGTTTTTGGTGATTCCGAGTTAATTATCAATCAAGTCAAAAACATCTATCAATCTAAGAAACAGAGGATAAAAAAATATAGGAACAAGGTGTGTGACCTGTTTGACAACTTCTTTCTAGAATTTAACATTTCCTCTATTCCTAGAGAGGGAAATAAGAAGGAATATTATTTGGCCTTGGTTGCCAATACCTTCATACCTCCCATTGGTCCAAATATTAAGTATCAAGTGGAAGTCAGACATACGATAGCCATACCAGACAACCTAAAGCACTGAAAAGTCTTCAATGATGACTTGGATATACAACGATTTCTGCAGACCATTGAATAATTCTCCAGTATCTCAATAGATCAAGAGGGTGAAGATGATGAATCAAAAAATCAACAAACATCCAGTTGTTGAACAAAGTGGTTGGCCACAACATTGTGGAACCTAAAATGAATCATATCCCTAGGGGTCTAGTGCCACTAGAAAGGTTATTTGATAGTTATGATGTCTCCAAAGAAGCTGCCATCAAAAATAAGGAAGAGAAATTAATGGACTGCAACATTGGGACTGCTGAAAATCCCAAAATAGTCAAATTGTCAAAGGCATTAGCTCCAGAACAAAAGGACAGCTATGTCAGCCTCATGAAAAAATTTGTTGATATTTTTTCATGGTCATATGAGGATTTGAAGACATTTGAGACCGATGTCATCCAGAACAAGATCCCTTTGAAGGTTGGTTCTAAGCCATTCAGAGAGAAGATTAGGAAATTTAATCCAATGATGATGTCCATAATTGAAAAAGAGATGAAACAAATGCTTGATGCTAGAATTATTGGGCCCTTGAGGAACTTGGATTGGGTGGCCAACTTGGTGCCCGTGAGGAAAAAGAGTGGGGAAATACGCTTGTGTGTTGATTTACGAAATCTCAACAAGTGTTCTCTAAAGGACAACTACCCCCTGCCCAAGATGGACCATATTTTGCAAATCGTAGTAGAAACCCACACAATTTCCTTGTTGGATGGATACTCTGGTTATAACCAGATAGCACTATGTGAAGAAGATAAGGAAAAAGAAACATTCACCACCCCATGGTGGACATTCATGTATGAAAAAATGCCCTTCGAGATGATGAATGAAGGGGCCACCTTTCAGAGGGATATGGACATAGCCTTCGTGGGGGAAAAATATAAATTTATGGTCATATATTTGAATGATATCACCATTTTCTCCAAATCAGATGATGAACATTTACAACACCTTGAGCAGATTTTCCAAAAATGTAGAAGGTATGGGATCTCTTTGAATCCTAGGAAGTCAGACTTTTCTATGCCAAGTTGTTATCAGAATCAAACTATAAGGTGTTGGAATTGCATCAGAACTTCACCTAATCAGATGCACCCATGACACAGTCTGGACAAGACAAAATGAGGGTATATGAAAATTACTTTTCTTCACCTTGGTACAGAGATGTTATTTACTTTTTGCAACATCTAGAATGTCCACTAGATTTGAAAAAGAAGAGATCAAGGTCTCTCAAATTAAAATCTATAAAATTATGCATTTTAAATCAGATCTTGTATTGGAGGGATCATGTTGGCATCCTGTTAAAATGACTTGATGAAGATGAATCTAAACAAGTCACAACAGATATGCACAGGGGAGTTTGTGGAGGAAACCAACATTGGAAAGCCACAACCCTCAAGACCCTAAGGGAATGGTACTACTGTCCCACCCTTTTCTCTAATGTATTTACCACAAAAAGGGCATGCAATGAATTCTAGAAGTTTGCAGTAAAAAAAAAATATTCCCACTATCCCTAAGACCTATCACTACCAGTGGCCCCTTTCAACAATGGGGATTAGATTTCATAGGTGAGATAAATCCACCCTCCAGTGGGAAGCACAAGTGGATTCTCACTTCCACTAACTACTTTACCAAATGGATCAAGGATATGCCCACCACGAATGCTACTAACAAGGTGATCATGGATTTCTTAGAGACCAATATCTTTGCTAGGTTTGGCTTCCATAGAAATCTTATAACAGACAATGCCCAGGAATTCAAGTCTAAAGCCATGATTGACTTTTGTGGTAGCCATAACATTGCATTAACACATTCCATGCCCTACTACCCTCAGGGGACTAGGCTAGTCGAGTCATCAAACAAAACTCTCATCAGAATCATCAAGAAATTGTTGATTGAAAACAATAAATCGTAGGACTCTAAACTTAAGTATGCCTTGTGGGATGATAGGATCAGCACCAAGAGTTCTTTGGGAACCTCACCATTTTAGCTAGTCTATGGGATAGATGTTGTCTTCCCTACTAAACTCGGTCTACCAGTTCTAAAATTTTTACAGGAAGAAATTGAGGAGACAAATGACATCAAAAGGAGAATATTTCAGATTATAGAGATTCAACAAAAGAGAGAAGCATTGAATCATATAATCGCGACATACCAAAGAAATATCAAATACTCTTTTGACAAGAAATCCAAGAAGGATATCTTTCAAGAAGGATACCTGGTATGGAGGTGGGATGCCATAAGGGATGATAACCCTAAACATGGTAAGTTCACTAACCTTTTATTTGGTCCTTTTAATGTGGTTAAGGTTCTGGACAATAATACAGTTGTTTTACAATATCTAGATGATACTGAGATTTTTGGAGGCCCAGTAAATGGGCGCTTCCTGAAACACTATTTTGCTTGAAAGGCTGAGGGAAGGTCCCTCTTGTACCATAGATTATTTTATTTTTCATTTGAATTTTATTAGTTAGTTTATGTGTGAATAAAGAATCCATATACCAACAAAGGAACTGGGGTGTAGTTACATTTTTGAATTCTAGAGATGCATGGCTGAGAGATAATGGCATATATACATGGTTGGAAGACAAAAACAAAGGTAAGAGAAGGAAGGTGGGAGAAAGTTTTTGAGTTCCAAGGCACTGATATTCTATTCTCATCACCCCATAGGGGGGTGTTGTCCCCAATTGGAGCCAATTTTAAGACCTAAGTCTGCACCCCTGCCCCTCCTCTCTCATTTCCCTATACCTTCATTAAAAAAAATCACTCATTTTTTGTTGGTTAATGTTGGTCCCTCCTTACTAAATAACTCATTTAGTAATCATTACCTTTATTGATTGATTCTTTGCACCATATTTTTTTTTATTGAGGGATAATTGCCTTAAATATTTCAACTATTTGAATGGTGCCTTCATAAGTGTGCAATTATAAACAAGTACATCCACACCAAATTACACTCAGTTCCATCATTAAACAACATCAGTTATGATTGTGAGAACTGTACCAGTTCATCATGGCCACTATAGCTTGAATTGAGGGTTAAAAAGAACGCACGTATCAATTTCGATATGAATAAATATGCATTCACTACATTATCAACATCAGAGCTACTTTTCCCACCATGGTTCCTCCTCAAAAATGATGGAAATTGAACAGGACCGAGCCACAAGGCCTGGAATTGTTTGAAGCCATACCTAAAATTAAAGAAAATTTTGTAAAGGCCAATTGGTATGATTTCCTATGAACATTTGAAGGGCACCACACAGACTTGGCTATTCTCTTCGTGCAAACATTTGATGGCTTCTAGACCCTACTTGGGGATACCTAGATTCATGTCACATAACACTTCATAGGAGCATTTTGCGCTCTCCTTGTCTGTGGGGAAAGATGGTTCAAAAAAGGAAAGTTGCCTCTTGATCTCTGGAACAAATTCGTGGTTCCCAAGAACCAAGACCCCGAATCGAGCTAAGGAATCCCTACAACATGGATAAAGGAAGACTATAAAGGAGCCCTAACAATAGTGCAGAGGTATATCACAGGTGAGGGTATATTCAACATTGTTCACTGCTAGCACCTTTGTTTCCTTATGCATCTAAGTGGAGACAGAGATCTTAATTTACCATATTACCTACTTAAGAGCCTAACCAAGTTGACCAGGGGGGTTCAATGTCACCCTGAATCTTCTAACAGAAGCATGTACCATCAGGTCTTGATTAAATAGTTTGTAACTTTCTTTCTCGTGGAACTTGAAATGCCCTGGGATTATTTCTTGAAGTCTGTGGGATTGAAAGAGTAGGAGCAGGTGTCAGATTCACAAAAAAAGGTGATGCAAGTAAGGAGTTTAGGGTTTATTCAGAGCCTGGGATATCGATGAAGAATTTCCAACCCACTGTGAGTCAAGGGAAAGGCCCTAAAACAAGAAATACGGCCTCGAAACAAACAAATACAGAAATCTCCATGAAGGAGTCCCCTCACATACAATTGAGGTATTCTACGAAAAAGGGGAAGAAACAAAAAGTGGAAAATATGTCATCTTGCATCCACCATCATTATAAACGCCACACATGTCTTTGTTGTCCAACCATTCAGAGGAGGAGCAAAAAACCCCCATCAAGTAGAAACCTAATAAACCTGTGAACCAAATGAGAAGGTAAATTTGATCTGGTTGGTGCAGCAAGGAAGTAATTAAAGGGAAGGTTGTTCCTGTATAATTTTACCCTAAAACACCCCCTATATCTAGACAAGACATGAAGAGGAAGGATGAGAAAAACATTGAAGTTCCAAGCAAGCCAAATAGAAAGACTAGAATTAGGAATCACTTGAGACTAAACTCCAAGGCTCTATTCAAGCCATCATTAAAATATTCCTAGCCAATTTTGATCAACGATGATGGTAGTCCCGAATTTTCCAGTATGGAGGAAATGGCAGTCAATGTCTTGAATGGAATGACAGTGAAAGAGGAGAAATCAAAGTCTAGTGAGAATGAGGTTGCAAAAACACCATTTGGGATAGTGAAAAAGGAGTATCCTTCATACTCCAGTGAACACGGAATACAAGATTATGGATTTGATCATGAGAAATATTATATTGGCACCTCGCCACATGCAAGGGATCCTTTCCACAATCTACCATAAATTAACTAGAGATTAAAGATGACACTTTGGGAATACAGGGGTCCACTAAAGGAACTAAATATAAATAACATGAGGTTATACACAGTCATAATATGATAACAAGAAGCAGAGAATTGACTGACCACAACAAGTCTAGCACAAAGAAAGATAAGAAGAATATGTAGGTTGAGGTAAAAACATAGAGGGTCGATGTAAACCAACAAGTACATGAACAAAAGCTTCAAGTCTAGACCTTGCAACACCACAACCAGGAATTGGAGAAACTGTACTCCAAACTACAAAAGAAGTATCAAAGACTACAGAAGAAGCACCAGAAGCCTTGTTGATTTCTAAAGGAGATAATTTGAAGGACTACCTAAACAAGCTTCCAACACATCCAATTATCTCCCAATTGGCCTCCAACAATGCACATGGATACCAGTGATCGATAAAGAACTTAGTTATGTCACACCTAGTTAGTTTTTGTCAAATCTTAGTTCACTCTAGCATATGCATCAGTCTAGTTTTATTGTTAGTAGCATTTTTTAGTTTTTTAAAGTTCAAGACTGTTTAAATTAAGGCACAACAAGTGGTCATTTTTGTTTGATATGAACCACTTATTTTTGTTAATTCGAGTTCAAAGTATGCATTACTATACTCCAACATTATTTTAGTTAAGTCAATAAGTTATTTTCCAGCTGATAGTGTAGAGTTAAGCCTCAATTCCAGATGGACGAGAGCCTCTACAACTTTGATAAATATGCAATTTTTGTATTTTTTGAGGGTTCATTTTTTGGGAAGAATATCAATACATTAGATTGGTTGAATGTGTTTTATGCATGGATTAAATCTCTCTACCTCGTGAATATACTCTTGATGACAATGTGTTTTGTCCAAATCTACATGTGTTTTTTTTTATCTTATCTTGAATGCAGTTTTTTATTTGTGCAAAGTACATTTCATTTCCTTTCAGCTATTATATAACCCATATTTACTGATATGCAACATGTAAAACAACTAATGCTTTGGTGAATATTTGTTTTTATTGAACTCTGTGGGATTAATTGTGTTTGGTTACTTGTTTAATGCCTTGAAATGCTATTTTAAGACTTAAATGTCTTGCATCAGACAACTCATTGAGTTGTTTTTTGTTCCCCTTTGTTTTTACCTCTATTATCTCACTTGTATGTCATTTGTGTGCCACTAGACAAGGAGGACCCTCATCTATATCATTTTTCCAACCCAACCATGTTCTTGTCTTGGTAAACCAAGCCTCCAACTGACCAACAAAATCAAATAATCAAGAAACCAACCATTCCAAAACTTGAGGTGGCCTATCTCTGCCCTTTAGCAGTCAGATGCAAAATTTAGGAACAACATATTCTGGTGCTGCTACTGGGTAACGAAATAATGAAATTTATTTCCCTGGGAGAACGATAATGATCAAATATGATATTTTATGGTTAACAAAGATTAGACACATTCATATTTCCACCTTTAACCTGACGACTCCACTAAGTAAACTTCACAAAATAAATATTGGCTCCCAGGAAAGGGCTCAAGAGATCCAAATCTGAGCACATCAAAGACACTAAGGGTCATCCTGTCTCTGAGAAGTACACAATAGTCTTTGTGTTAGAGAGAAAACTAAGAAAATCCACCTTAGCTCAAATATATACCTCATCCCTCAAGGGTAAAGCTAACCTAAAGAATCTACCTTTCTCCACTATCACAAGCATCTTGAATTTTCTAGCCTAAAGAATAACATTTACAAGGAACCTTAGATAACTTCAACCCCTAACTTTTCTTCATCATCCAGTCTAGCATCCACCCCTATATCTCCAATCAAACCTCAGATTCATTTTTCCCAAACAATGGTTGTGAATAGGATGGATTCCATAATTGCTGCCAAATATGTACCCCTAGTTTTTCTTGTAGGCTTACATGCACTCCCAACCACATATTATATGAAATATTTGCCAAGATATAATGGGGAAGGAGATGTCAGAGTTGGAGAACATCTGGTAGAATTCTACATCTTTGAAGACAAATTCAACATTGACTATGCATATGTGTGTATGAGATTGTTTGTACATATCTTGGATGGGGAGGTAAGGAAATCATTTCATGATCTCCCTCCAGCCTCCATTACAGATATTGATACGCTAGATGAATCTTTCATAACTAAATGGGGATATAGAAGATATTATGTGTATTACATCACCGAGTTTGGGGCCCTTAAGAGAAAGAATGGTGAGTCTATTCCATACTTCACCAAGAGATTCAATAAGATCTATGGTAGAATCCCAGATGAGATCAAACCAACTGAAGCCTCTACCAAGATTAGTTATTCCAATGCATTTGATGCATAATTCTCCCTTATGTTGAGGGAGAGAAGATCCACCACCTTGTTGTCCATGCAAGAAGCAACCATTGAGGTTGAGTCCAACATCTTAGCATAAGAAAGGTTAAATACTAGATCTGATAAAGAAAAGAAGAAATAGAGGGAGGATTCTCCTGCCTCCTCTAACCTAGCCACATCTGATCCCAAACTTGATGAAATGATGAAAACTTTGAAGGATTTGACATCTGAAATAACTAATATGAAATGGGAATCTAAGCAACAAAACAAAGTTTTTCAAGGCGCTGGGAACATACATCCAAACCAGTTTAGGAGGCCGAATGATGTCCCTTAGATAATGCAAAGAGAGAGAGGAGGAATGTTGAATCCAAGAGTAGTACCTCCTTTCCAAAAAAATTAGATTGAGGAAATGGAGGTAGATAGTGATGATGTCGATGATGTCGTCGTACTTTTCAATGAAACAAAATTTCATACCATTCACTTAACGCAACAATATTATGAGGTATCACAATTGTCAAATCAGTTTGATATTGAGATAGGGGAAGAGGGAGTTATTCAAGGCCATCCCCAAAAGAAATATGATTTGAGGCCTAGAAAAGTCACTCCCAAAACCACTACCTTCGATCAAAACAAAAAACCAAAGGTTCCTCCCAAGCCAAACCCAATAAAGGGTGCATTGAATAAAGATCACCAACCTCCTCCATCTAAACATGTTGTCCCTGAAGTGAAGGAAGTTGACATGCCACAAGCATATTTCAGCCTAGAGCATGAGTTGAGAAAGATCAAGATCCTTGTACCTCTATCAGAATTGTTGAAAAATGAGCCTTTCAAAAAATCTATTATGAATGTTTTGCATCCACCTACTTCTTTTGTAACTTCTAATGTAATTAGTCTGTGGGATGAAAACTCAACCATTATTGTGGGCCCACACATTAAGGATGTCTCTGATGCTTCTCCACCTTTCTACATATCGTTAAATGTCTATGACAAGATCCTACATAACTATCTCATGGACTAAGGTTCCTCACACAATGTCATGCCAAAGTTTGTAATGGAGAAACCAGGTCTGGACATCACCAAGCCCTACCAAGACCTTTACTCCTTCAACTCCAAAAAATTCAAATGTTTGGGATTAATAAAAGAACTGGTGGTTTCATTGGCACAATTACCCATGAAGAGTGTAGTGATGGACATATTTTTGGCTGATATTCCACAAAGTGTGGTATGATTTTATCTAAGACATGGGCCAAGAAGGTTGGAGGATCATTACAAATGGACCTCACATATGCTACCATCCCTATTTTCGTAGGAGAACATAAGAGGTTATACAAGGAGGTCATATTGGTGTATATCATTAGTGACCATGAGAATCCAGGAAACCATCCAGTTTATGCTATTGAGGATGAGATCGGGACATCTGTTTTCCATTTAAATGATAATGAACTAGAAATAACAGTGAGAAAATAAAAAAATCATTCACTGACAGATCAACAAAACAAAGTATGGAAGATGTATTTCAGTGGATGTTCATCAAAGGAAGGTTCTTGGGCTGGTATAGTCCTCATTTCCCCTGCACATGAGGTAATAATTCTCTCTTATAAACTGGAATTCAAGACTACTAACAATATAGCTCAGTATGAAGCTTCGGTGCTAGGATTGAGGGCTGCCAAAGACATGGCCATTGACAATTTGATAGTTTTTCATGATTCTGAGTTAATTATCAATCAATTCAAAAACATCTATCAAGCTAAGAAACAAAGGCTCAAAAAATACATGAATGAGGTGTGGGAGCTGGTTGAAAACTTCTTTATGGAATTTAACATTTCCTTCATTCCTAAAGAGGGAAATCAAAAGGCAAATTCTTTGGCCTTAGCTGCCAGTACCTTCATACCTCCCGTTGGTACAAATATTAAGTATCAGGTGGAAGTCAGACATAGGACAACCATACCAAACAACATAAATCAATGGAAATTCTTTAATGATGACTTGGAGCTACAAATATTTCTCCATACCATTGAAGAATTCTCCACTATATGAATAGATCAAGAGGGTGAATATGTTGAATCAAAAAATCAGAAAACATCTCAATTGTCGAACAAAGTGGTTGGACACAACATTGTGGAACTTAAAAAGAATCACATCCACAGGGGTCTAGTTCCACTAGAAATTTTATTTGATAGTTATGATGTCTCCAGAGAAGCTTCCATAAAAAATCAAGAAGAGGAAGTAATGTACAACAACATTGGGACTATTGAAAATCCCAAAATAGTCAATCTGACCAAGGCACTAGCTCCAGAACAAAAGGACAAGTATGTAAGCCTCATGAAAAATTTTGCTGATATTGTTTCATGGTCGTATGGGGATTTGAAGACATTTGACACTGACATCGTCCAACACAAGATCTCTTTGAATCCCATGAAGTCCCACTTTTMTATCCCATGTAAGTAAGATCTTATGCCACATCATATCAAAAAGAGGAATAAAAATAGACCCTAAGAGAGTTGATTCCATTTAGGAAATTGAAATCCCCATAAATAAGAAGTCTATTCAGTCTTTAATAGGAAAAATAATTTTTTTAAGGTGCTTTGTGCCAAACTTTTTTGAAATCATAAGGCCTATCACCAACATGCTTAAGAAAGATGTTGTTATTAAGTGGTCCTTGGAGGAAAAATTAGCATTCCAAAGGCTCATAAAACATTTGTTTGAAGCCCTTGTATTGGTCATCCCTGACTATTCCAAAGAGTGATTTATCTTCTCTTTCTCTTTCGAGGAAACCATTATTGCAGTACTACTGCAAAAACATGAAGAAGGGAATCAAAGTCCATAGACTTTTTCAGAAAATCCCTCCGATATGTTGAGCTAAAGTATGAAATATTAGAAAAACAAGCCTATGTGTTGGTCAAAGCTTTCAAGGCCTTCAACGTGTATGTGTTACATTCTAGCATAACAACTTATGTTCCTAGCAACAATGTCTAAGAGATTTTCGTCCAGCAAAATAATGAAGGGAAGAGAGGGAAATGGATTTCCAAATTGTTGGAGTATGACCTGCACATAAAACCCACCAAGCTAATTAAGGGACAAGGACTTGCCAAGTTGTTATCAGAATAAAACTATAAGGTGTTGGAATTGCATCAGACCTTCACCCAATCAGATGAACCCATGACACAGTCTGGACAAGACAACATGAAAATATCTAAAAACTACTTTTCTTCACCTTGGTATAGAGATGTTATTTACTTTTTGCAGCATCTAGAATATCCACCAGATTTGAAAAAGATGAGAGTCGGGTCTCTCAAATTAAAAGCTATAAAAGTATGCATTTAAAATTAGAACTTGTATTGGAGGGATCTTGCTAGCATCCTATTAAAATTCCTTGATGAAGATGAATATAAATAAGTCACAATAGATATGCACATGGGATTTTGTGGAGGACACCAGCATTGGAAATCCACAATCCTCAAGATCCTAAGGAAAGGGTACTACTAGCCCACCCTTTTCATTGATGTATTTACCACAGTAAGGGCATGCAATGAATGTTAGAAGTTTGCAGTGAAACAAAAATTACTCTCACTACACCTAAAACTTATCACTATCAGTGGCCCCTTTCAACAATGGGGATTACATTTCATAGGTGAGATAAATCCACCCTACAGTGGGAAACACAAGTGGCTTCTCACTTCCACTGACTACTTTACCAAATGGATCGAGGATATGCCCACTAGGAATGCTACTGACAAGGTGATCATGAATTTGTTAGAGTCCAATATCTTTTCCAGGTTTGGCTTCCCTAAAAAGAGTATAATAGACAATGCCCAGACATTCAATTCCAAATCCATAATTGACTTTTGTGGTATCCATAACATTTCCTTAACACATTCCACGCCCTACTACCCTCATGGGAATGGGTTAGACGAGTCATCAAACAAGACTCGCATCAGAATCATCAAGAAATGCTTGACCGAAAAAATGAATTACTGGGACTCTAAACTTAAGTATGCCTTGTGGGCTGATAGGATCAACACCAAGAGAGCTTTGGGAACCTCACCATTTCATCTAGTCTATGGGATAGATGTTGTCTTCCCTACTCAACTCGGTCTACTAGTTCTAAAATTTTTACAAGAAGAAATTGAGGAGCCAAATGACATCCATAGGAGAATCTTTCAGATTATAGAGGTTCAACAAAAGAGAGAAGAATTGAATCATATAACCAAGGCATACCAAAGAAATATCAAATCATCTTTTGATAAGAAAACCAAGAAGGAGATATTTCAAGAAGGAGACCTGGTCTTGAGGTGGGATGCCAGAAGGGATGAGAAGCCTAAACATGGTAAGTTAAATAACCTTTGGTTTAGTCATTTTAAGGTGGTTGAGGTTCTGGACAATAATATATTTTTTTTGCACAATCTAAATGATACTGATATTTTTGGAAGCCCAATAAATGGGCACTTCCTGAAACACTATTTTCCTTGAAAGTCTGAGGGAAGGTCCCTCTTGTACCATAGTTACTTTTCTTTTTCATTTTCATTTGATTAGTTAGTTTGTGTGTGAATAAAGAATCCATAGCCCAACAAAGGAACTAGGGTGTAGTTACATTTTTGAATTCCAGAGATGCATGGCTAAAAGATAGTGGCAGATATACATGGCTGGTAGATAGAAACATAGGTAAGAGAAGGAAGTTGGGAGAAATTTATTTAGTTCCAAGGCATTGATCTACTATTCTCAGCACCCCACAAGGGGGTGTTGTCCCCAGTTGGAGCCAATGTTGAGACCTAAGTCTGCACCCCTACCCCTCCTCTTTTATTTCCCTATACCTTCATTAAAAAAAATCATTCATTTTATGTTGGTTAATGTTGGTCCCTCCTTACTAAATAAATCATTTAGTAATCATTACCTTTCTTGATTGATTCTTTGCACGATATTTTTTTTTCTTGAGGGATAATTACATGTCATGGTTTGGTTTGAAGTACTTGTCATCAAAGTTGCAATAGGTTGATCTTGTAGCAGGTATAACAATATTTTATATGCAAACCAGAGCTGATTGCAAGAACCAAGATATTCTTGCAAACAAGGATTGGTGTAACACCCCAGGTTTTGAGCCCCATATTAAATAATTTATTTTTTAATTGTTGAGAGGCCAGAGTTCCCAAATAATTAAAATAGGCTAGAGTGTCAAAGCAATGTAATGTTTTGATAATTATTAATAATAACTACATCGTTGGCTGCTAGACAAACAAGGACTAGAGTTAGAAGGGGCTATGATTCCACAAGAGAGGGGGCTTGAGGGGCTAAGTGTTTATTTCATTTTTTTAATTACCCATTTTGTCTAATGGAGGAAATCAGTTACATAAACTTCTTGCAGGAAGTCCATGAGGTTCTTGATCCCCACGTATTACATAAACCCGCCCCTGATATATTGTGGTGGTTCTCACGTTCGTTGATTCTTTCATTTGTTGGTTTTCTCCTTCTCACTCTCACTCCCGTCCTAGTTATCGTTCTTCTATTTTATGCCTCACTCATTCATTCACTCACTCATTCCCTCCATTGATCGATGTCCCCCCTCTCTTGGAGATTTCACTCTATTAGTTCTTTCACCCATTCATCTTTCCACATATGTGTATTGTCTTGGGAAAGGGAGACAGACTGCTGAAGTGCAAACATAGTATTGTTGGTTGTAGATATTGTTGGTGTAATCTAGCCATGATTTCAGGACTACATGTATGAGATGATTTTTTATGTGTCTGTATTTTCTCACAGTTGCGAGTCCTGAGAGTCCCAACATGGAGATTCTAGACTAGCTATGCTGGATCCCTAGAAGGAGAAGGAAATCCTGAGGGACTGCATGACAGAGAAGGGAGAGGGTCCATTCTCTTGGGTTGTGCAAGCTGGGTAGAAGAGAACTGGTGTACTTGGATTGTTGTGGGTGTTGGGAAGCCTGTGAGAGCTTGACTATTGACTGGTTTGGGAAGCTGAGTAACACTCTGGAACCGTCCTTGTGGATTCATAGCCCTAGCTCGGGGGTGACATTGTTGTTGAGACTTGGAAAAATAATGTCTACGATTGGGTGGAACATCCTTGGTCTCCAGCGAGTCGGTGGTTTCTTTTATAAAAGATAAGTGCTCTATGTTATGGTATTATTTACCTTTGTATGATTTATTCCGTTGTGTATTTATTTATCATTGAATTCAATCTTTAGAATATGCATGCTTGCTAGTTATTGTTGTGCATGTTGTATGGTTCATTTATGTTATGTTTAGCATGAATCCTAATCAATGCATGTGAATATTTCATGCATCATGGTTAATTAAATTTAGATCATGGGTCAAATTAGTCCAGAGAAGGGACTGGAAGTTAGCATGCCCAGCCTGTGAGTGGTTGGGTATGTTATAGATTGGTATCAAAGCTATAGGTCGAGATACCAGGCTAGAATGGGCCACATCGTTTAGACAATATCTCATGGTTGAGATCGTTTTAGGACCTTGAGGTCATGAAGCTCAGGAGGAATTGTGTTGTAGATATCAAACCAAATCTAGAGCGTTAGAGATCCTTAGTAAGGGATTGAAGGATCGTGACCGTCCCTTTCGAATTCAGGAACAATCTTCACCGTGGGATCAAGTTTGGATTTGGACTATTGGATCTATTCAGAAGAAGATAGATCCTTCGTAGCCATCAGATCTGGAGAAGGTGTGGGGTCGTTAAGCACCAGAGTCCTTCAGAATTTGTTTCTTTAGAAAAAGTTAAGTCTTTGATGGAAAGGAGGTAAAAACCCCAAAGCTATGAACTCCTAGAGTGGATATACGTTGTAGATCACGGGAAGGAGTAATTAACCATTAGATTTATCCAAGGACAGACCTGGGTCATTGGATCAAGCATATATTAGGAAGTGAGGCACAATGGAAAAGATCAATTCCCAACCATCAGATCTGCACACAGGTGAGCGTGATCTGTAGATCTCACGAAATTTCAAAGGTTTGACACTCTGGGAGAAGCGAGTCCTTAAGCTATCAGGAAGAAAATCTCCCAAAGTCCCGAACTCCAGAGAAAATCATGACCGTTCATGGTTAGGGAACACATGTCCATAGATTAACAATTGTTTAGACGTTGTAAATTTAGAGGAATTGTTAGATGGAGTTGAAAAATCCTCTGAATCCTGAAGCCCTGAAGTGCCAGAGTCCAAAAACTTTGGAGAAGAATAGTTCAAAAGTTCATCGGTTTGGGATATATGTTGTTTTATGTGGTGAATTCCCCCGAAGCCCGAAGTCCCAAATCTCCGGAGAGCGATAGACCGGGCGTCCGCAAGTTTTGTGTTGGGGAGTTTTGAGGTGTATGGTAGAAGAAACCTCTGAAGACAGAAGTAGTCGAAGTCATGGAGCGTCAGAGTGATATGACATGCTGACGTCAACAAGGGTGACATGGAACCACCTCATATGTGCCACTTTTGATCCTGTTCCATGAGATTCACAGACCCTTTGAACCAGTTATGAATTTCCACATGTCACCCATAGAATGGGCCACATGTCATCTCTGTAATTTTTCCATGTATTACCCCTAGTGCATAGTTGCTGATGTGACTCCAGAAGTTCAGAGATTTAGTACCCATGGATAAAGGATTATGTAGTTGTAAGAACCTTAGAAGTGTGAAGCTCTGGAGAACTTAACCAGTTCGTCATTAGGGAAATATGAAGTGTGATAAAGGTGAAACTCCCGAACCCCGAAGACCTAGAGCCCCGATGTCCAGAAGCTTCGGATAAGCACCTCCCACTAATCACTTGGTCATGGCCCTTGGTCCTATGAGAATTCGGTCGATGTAAAATGGGACTAGTGGCCGAATTGTTGTATTCAAAGACAAAAAAGCACTAAGGAAGGGATAAATCGTGGTTTCGAGCTTTGGTCACCTAGGGAAGTGATTCGAAGGAAGTGCTTGTGCATAATTGAATCCTGTATTGGCTTAAGGATAAAATGAAAGTGTTATATGATGGACAATGATATGTATTCTTCATGAATTGAAAGGACTTGTAGCATTGTTTTGAAAATTTTGTTCCTCATATGCTTAACTTTGACAAAATGGTCACTTACACAATTTGTAGAATTAAGGGGTTTAAACATATCATCTCAGAATGAAGATTTGAGAAATGGAAGAAGGTGAGGGAGCCTCCATCCATGATAAAGAGGTTGAAGGTCAGAATATCAAAGTTGGTAATGCAGAGACGGAGTCCAATGGACACAAGGCTAGAGGGGAGAAAGTTGAACATATTAATGAGAATAGGATCACTTGGAAGCAGTTCAAGAAGTATTTCCAGAAGGAGTACCTCTCATAGAATTTATATGAGAATAAAATGAAGGAGTTATTTGAACTTGGGCTAGGAAGCATGACTATGGAAGAAAATGGGAAGAATTTCTTGGGGTTGTTAAAGTATGCCAGGTTCATACATGGTGAAAAGGGGAAAATACATAGATTTTTGAGTGGACTGCCATCCTTTTATAAAGAGAGAATTCAATATGATGAG
>SNQJ01S0006508.1:67786-83297 GCA_010110895.2 Picea sitchensis | reverse complement strand
GAAGCATGACTATGGAAGAAAATGGGAAGAATTTCTTGGGGTTGTTAAAGTATGCCAGGTTCATACATGGTGAAAAGGGGAAAATACATAGATTTTTGAGTGGACTGCCATCCTTTTATAAAGAGAGAATTCAATATGATGAGCCCAAGAACTTCATTGAGGCCATCAGGAAAGCTAAGTACTTTTTATGAGAAAGGAAAGGGCAGAGAATCCATGCATAGGTCTTGGAAGGATAAGAAAAAGGATAATTTTGATCAGAGGAAGAAGAGATTCAAACCTCCTTTCGATAGAAATGAGCCTAATAAAAATCATCAATATTGATATGCCAAAGATGAATCCGAGCAAGAAGACTCCTTGGGAAAAAGGGGAAGACCATCAATCCAATGTTGGGGATGCAAAGAAGATCACGTATACAAGGATTTCCCACATAGAAAGGACAAAGTGAAGATTGTGCACAACATCCAAGAGGCTACAACAATGGAAGACATGGGAAGAATTTATGCAGCCTTAGATGATCGACAAGCAGAGTACCAATCCAACATGATTGGGGTGGAAGGTAAGATCATAAATCATCCTGTTTCTATTTTAATTGATTCAGGAGCAAGTCATTGTTACATTGATCCTAAAATAGTGGATAGATTACATTTGCAGAAAATTAATATTAGGAAATCAAGTTTGGTTTAGCTAGACACTGGAACCAAAAGGAGAATCCATGATTTGGTCAGAATTTGTTCCATAAGTCTTAATGGTGTGAATACTAGTGTTAATCTAAATATCATACCATTGGGGTCTTACGATATTCGAATTTGAATGGATTGGTTGGACAAGCATAATGTTGTCCTATATTGTGATAGAAAGACATTTACATGTCTTGATGGATATGGAAAATAAAGCACTTTGAAAGTAGTTCCAAGACCCATCTCTATAAGAGATATTTTATCTTTACAACTGAAGAGATGTTTTAGAAAATGATTTCAATTGTATGCAGCCCATGTGGAGGAGCCATAAAAGACAAAGGGGACAAGCCTTGAAGATTTCTCTATACTACAAGAATTCAAGGATGTATTCCAAGAAATACCAAGGTTGCCACAAAAAAGGGAGATAGATTTGTCCATTGATTTAGTGTCAGGAGATTCCCCGATGTCAAAAACACCTTACATAATGAGTACACCAGATTTAAAAGAATTACAAATGCAATTGGAGAAATTGTTGAGGAAAGGGTACATACGTCCAAGTGTTTCACCTTGGGGAGAACCAATACTCTTTGTTAAAAATAAATATGGAACTTTGAGGTTGTGTATTGACTTTCGAAATCTAAATAAGTCCACTGTGAAGAACAATTACCCTCTACCTAGAATTGATGACCTCTTTGATCAGCTAAGAGGAGAAAAGGTATTTTCAAAGATATACTTGAGATCATTTTCAAAGATAGACTTAAGATCAAGATACCATCAGGTAAGAATCAACAAATAATACATCCATAAGACAAATTTTAGAACCAGGTATGGGAATTATGAATTCGCAGTGGTGCCATTTGGACTGACCAATGCACCAACTGTCTTTATGTGCTTAATGATTGGCATATTCAGAAATTATTTGGATAAGTTTGTCATAGTATTCCTAGATGACATACTTGTCTATTCCAAGTCTGAAGAGGAGCATGAACATCACCTCAAACTAGTATTACGAGTGCTGAGAGAACATCAGTTGTATGCCAAGACGAGTAAGTTTTTTTTTTACCAAGAACATATCCATTACATGGGACACATTATTTCATAACAAGGAATAGTAGTGGATCCAGAGAAGATTGACGCCATTAGAGGATGGCCAACACCCAAGAATTTTCCAGAAGTCGGATCTTTTATGGGGTTAGTTGGTTACTACAGAAGGTTCATAGTAGAGTTCTCTAAGATTGCTCATCCCATCACTTCTTTGCAAAATAAGGGAATTAAATTTGAATGGACATATAAATGTGGATATAACTTTACTTTGTTGAAGTAATTACTTACTATTGAACCTGTGTTAAATATTTCTGACCCAAATGAAAGTTTTTTGGTATGCACAAATGCATGTAAGGAAGGGCTTGGTGGAGTCCTCCCTCATAATGGAAATTTCATTGGTTATGAATCCAGAAAGCTTAAGGAACATGAGAGAACCTATGCCACACATGACTTGGATCTTGCTGCCATTTTTCACGCATTAAGGATGTGGAGGAATTATCTCATGGGAAAGAGATTTTATTTAAGGATAGATCATAGTGGTTTGAAGTATATTTTTGAGCAACCAACTTTGAATGCCAGGAAAGAAATATGGTTGGAATTTTTAAGTGAATACGACTTTGATATCAATCATATCAAAGGAAAAGAAAATAAAGTTGTTGATGCACTTAGTAGAAGAGTGCATCTCATGCATGCTACAACTGTTAGTATGCATCAATCAAAATTGAAGAGAAAAATTTTAGATGTTGTTGTTACATATCAGTATTACCTATAGGTAAAGGAAAACTTATAGCAAGGATATGTGCAACACAAAATGAAATATTATAAGATGAAGGAAGATGGATTACTTATGCATAAAAATAGAATTTATGTTCCTAGTTCCATAGAACTTAGGAATCTGGTATTAAAAGAAATGCATAATGTTCCATATTCTTAACATCTCGGTTACCAGAAAACAATTACAGTAGTAAGAAGCCAATTCTTCTGGACAAGAATGAAAAAGGATGTTTCTTATTACATCGCCAGATGTATGGAATGTCAAAAAGTGAAGGTCGAGCATAGGCACCAAATGGGTTTTCTACAACCATTGTGAATTCTAGAGAAGAAATGGGAAGTCATAACCATTGAATTTATAACTAAATTTCCCAGGACAACAAGACAACATGATTCAATCATGGCAGTGGTTGAAAAATTGACAAAGGCTTCTCATTTTGTTCTTGTAAAAACAACACATACAAAAACTAATATTGCAAAAAAATACATGAAATGGATTGCTAGGTTGCATGGGATACCTAGGACAATTGTCTTGGACAGAGACACAAAATTTACTTCAAATTTCTGGAGGGGATTATTTAAAGGATTTGGTAAAAATATGAACTTTAGCACATCTTACCATCCAAAGTCAGATGGGAAAACAGAGAGAGTCAACTGAGTAATTGAAGACATGTTGAGAATGTATGTGATGGATAATCCATCTAAGTGGGAAGATTACTTGTACTTGGTTGAGTTTTCCTATAATAATGGGTATCAAGCTTCATTGAAAATGATCCCATTTGAAGATTTGTATGGTAGGAAATGAAATACTCCAGTAAACTAGGACAACCCAACAGATAGAGTGGTACTTGGGCCAAAGTTGCTCAAGGCTATGGAAGACTAGATGGTTAAGATTAAGAAGAATTTAAAGGAAGATCAAGATATACAAAAAGTTTATGCAGATAAGAATAGGACACCAAGAGAATTTAAAGTAGGGGAGCATGTGGTTTTGAAAGTGAAGCCCAAGAAGATCTCTTTGAAGTTGGGTAGTTGTACAAAGATGGTAGCCAAATTATGAGGTCCATTTGAGATATTGGACAGAATAGGGCCAGTTGCATACATGCTTCCATTGCATGCTTCCGTGAATGTGCATAATGTGTTTCATGTCTCTTTGCTAAAAAAATATGTACATGATCCTAATCATGTTATTGATTGACATCTGATTCAAGTAGAGATAGAGGGACACTTCAAGTCTAGTCAGTGCAGATATTGGACAAAAAAGTCAAAATTCTATGGAATCAAGCTATAGAAATGGTAAAAGTTCAGTGGAATTGTTATGGTCTTGAAGATGCTACCTGGGAGCATGAAGATTCCATGTGGGCAAAGTACCCACAACATTTTGAGTAAATTATGGAATTTTGATTCATGTTTTTTATATGCACTGAGGACAATGCCAAAATAAGGGGGAGGGGATGTAACACGCAGGGTTTTGAGCCCCATATTAAATAATGTATTTGTTAATTGTTGAGAGGCCAGAGTGCCCAAAAAATTAAAAGAGGTTAGTGTTCCTAAGAAATGCATTTTGTTTTATCATTATTAATAATAACTACATTGTTGGCTTCTAGACGGAAAAGGACTAGAGTTATAGGGGGTTATGATTCCACAAGAGAGAGGGCTTGAGGGGCTAAGTGTTTATTTAATTTTTTTGATTACCCATCTTGCTTAATGGAGGAAATCAGTTACGTAAAATTCTTGGGGGAAGGCCATGAGGTTCTTGATCCCCACAAATTAAATAAACCCATCCCTAGTATGTTTGGGGGGGTTATCACATTCGCTAATTCTCTCATTCATTGGTTATCTCGTTCTCACTCTCACTCTCGTCCTCATTATCATTCTTCTAATGGTTTCTTCACTCATTCATTAACTTGTTCCCTCCATTGATCGGTGTTCTCACTCTCGTGGAGATTTCACTCCATTCGTTCTTTCACAAATTCATCGTTTTGCATGCATGTCTTGGCTTGGGAAAGGAAGACGAATTGTTGAATTATATCCATGGTATTGTTGGTTGTAGATATTGTTGGTGTAATCCAACCATGATTTGAGGCCTACATGTTTGAGATACTTTGGCCTATGTCCATCTTTTCTCACAGCTGCGAGACCTGAGATTCCTAGCATGGAGATTCTAGACCAGCTACATTGGAGCCATGGAAGGAGAAGGACAACCTGGGGGACTGCATGGTAGAGAAGGGAGAGGGTCCATTCTCTCGGGTTGTGCAGGCTGGGTAGAAGAGAGATGGTGTACTTTGACTTTTGTGGGTGCTAGCAAGCCTGTGAGATCTTGAGTGATGACTGGTTTGGGAAGTCGAGTAACACTTTGAAACCGCCCTTGTGGATTCATAGCCCTGGCTCAGGGGTGACGTTGCTGCTAAGACTTGGAAAAATAGTGTCTATGGTTGGGTGGAACTTCCTTGGTCTGCATACAGTCGATAGTTTCTTTTATAAAATATAAGTGCTCTCTGTTATGGTATTATTTACCTGTGTATGATTTATTCCACTGTGTATTTATTTATCATTGAATTCAATCTTTAGAATATGCATGCTTGTTGGTTTAGAATATGAGTGCACAAGAAATCTGTCTCAAGCTATGTGAAAAGGTTGCCAAGAGGGTATACCAGAAGGAAAACCTTATGAGTAGCAGTGAAAATCTACATAGAGGGTGCAAAGAGTGAGCAATTGAATTCCCAGAATTCAGGATTCAAGGAGGTGAAGCCAATGCAATGAGTACACTGAGGACCATTACAGAAGTCCAAAATCTCAGGAGGATGAGCGCAGAGTGCCATGAGAGAACAAGAATTCCTTTTGAAGGAAAAAAGGGTCAATATCGTTAGAAGTTGAGTGAGTTGGAAGCTCAATAGAGATAGTGCCATTGTGCATGAGGATTCTATAGGGAGTGCAGAGGTTGAGAACCTTTTCAAGTTCATATTTTTGGAAGCAGTGCAAGCGTGCGCTAGAGCCTAAGTCCCTTGAAGTGACAAAGCTCAAGAGGGGAAGATTTTCGAAGTACGCAAGAAGAGGCCAAATATTAGAGCTCGCAGAGAAAGATTCAAAGGTTGAGGCCTTTTAACTTTTTCAAAGAATCCTTTCGTTGGGAGAAAGGCGTAGCAGTCGCAGAGGGAGAAGCTACAACATCCGTCAATATCGACGAGAGAGAAAATATTGATTGTTAGATCAGAGTCCATAATGAAGGAGGAGCTCATAAGAGGAGAACATATCCTAGTTGTTAGATTTGAGTGCGAGGATCACGATTCATCGTATCCAATTAAGTAGCGTGCGTTTTAACCCCGAGGTTCCTTCTAACTTCAGAGGTCCAAATATTTCTTTTATACTTAAGATAATACTCCTAAAGTTGTGGGGATTCGAAATGCATCAGGACCGTCTATTCCCTAAACGCATGTCAAAGGATCCTGAACTCTGCAGTAGAGGTACTCTGGAGGAGATAGAGTTAAGGAGTGTGCATAACTCTCGAAGCTACGAAGAGTGGAGCTCATTGTGGCCATCAATTTATAAGGAAACATGTTGGCATATTGGAGGAGGTCCAGATATTTATCACTCTGGAATATTCGAGGTGTGGAGCATGCAAGTTTTCAAAGATACAGAAGCCGGAGTAGATCCCAGTCATTGGCACTGGAGGACAGGTGTCGGAAGATTGTGAAGTCCCGATACTTGGCACTCCAGGGAAAAACCGAGCAAGATGTGCAAGGGTAGAAGATCACCAAAGATCCAAACAATGGATAATATCTCATTCATCCATTTTGAGGTACACATGGTGGGAGATCTCGTACTCCAAAGGAGGGTCACTCTAGAGGAACTTGAGAGTGCATGTGTGAAAGTGCTTGGACTCCTGAAGTGTTGAAGTCTTGGAGGTCATCGCAGTCGTTTGTTGTGAAGGGAATGTATTAGAATATCTAGCACTATGGAGGATAAACACTCCAGGATATTTGGGTGGTGTAACGGAATTTCGTCGAAGCCCACAGGCCCAAAGTATTGTGGACCGTAGATCAAAGGAAGGATAGGTGGCAACAAATCCAAAGGCCTGGAGGTTCGACACTCTGGAAGAAACACATTGCAGTGTTGTTGAGGACTCGCGAAGGCCTGAAGGCCATAGTTAATCACAATCATTCATTGGAGAGGACACGTGGCGCAAGGTCTCACAGTTCAGGGACTTGGCATTTCGACGAATCTGCATCATCATGTAGGCAGGGAGAAAATCTGCATCATCAAGAGAGATTGTCGAAGACCAAAACAGGATGGTTTATTCCATCGATATCGACACGTGAGATTCATTTATCTTGCTTCTTATTGTCATTTTGAAAGTTCATCAGATTCATGCATTTGACAAAGTTAAGGGATAGCAAAGGTAGATCTTCGAAGGCCGAAGTGATGAAATAGATCCTTTTGGCTTGGCACTCAGTCACAGCCCTTGGTCACATGTTATTGTCGCAAGAGGAAAAGGGGCTAAGGACGGTTTCAAATTTTAAAAGAAAAAGGACTTGGAAAAATCACTAAAGCACCGAAATAGCGCACTATTGACTAGCGCCTGGTCATAGTCCTTGGTCATATGAGGAGTGGGTTTAATATGGAGGGATAGGGTCCCAAAATTGTTTCAAAGGCGAAGTTTCATAATAAGATCCCTCGATTTCAGTACTTGGACCTGCACATGAAAATTTAAGGACCTTTATAAAGGATTTTTGGGGCTCAGCAGGGCTCGAAGAGCTGATCTAGCTCTCGATTTGAATGATTATAGACYGAGAGGTCGAGTGGACCCTGCGTGAGGGAGGGGATCTGCATCACTTCATCATATTTCCAATGAGGAGGAAAACCTTAATGTTACTACATGGGTACAATTGAAAACTTACACAATTATGATCTCACTCATGTAATTTAGAACTTCTAGTTATGATGCTTATTGGGATTCCAAAATTCATGTTGTTGTAGAGAGGATGAAGAATAGATATTTCTTGGAGATAACTAAGAGGAAATATTATTAGATACCAAATCCTCTAGATCCTAAATGAATTTAATTAGGAGAGGGTTCCAAATAATAATTTGAGGAGGATTCTATGGGGGAATTTGAGTCATCATACTACAAGGGATAAATTTTGGATAACCATTTTGAGGTAGAACATGAAGAGACAAGAATAGAATAAGGTGTTTTTATTGACATCTCTACTATGATCAATATTGATGGTGTCAATATTACCAATCAATAGGTTATGTTTGATGAAAACCATAGTAAAACATTGTACACTTTGTTTTGGGGTTCCTACAAAGGAGGTAGGGATAGAAAAAAAGAGGAAAATAATGACACCACTAAGGGACATACCTCCCCTAAAATAAAGCCGAGTGATATTCTTGTTTATGCTTCACCTTCCAAATAATTTATGATTGGACATGGAGAATAAAATGGGGGATATTGTGATGATGATGGAAAGAGGAATAAGAAGGTGAGAGAGAATATTTTTAGAAATGAAAGGAATCTCAAAATGAAGGAATGGAAAATATCGTTGGACCGAAGATTATAATATTACACTATAATCTTAAATTTTCCCTTTTTAATTTCCTTCTTCTCCTTTAATTTATGTCCTTATAATTATCATTGATGATAAATTTTATACACACATNTCAAAATGAAGGAATGGAAAATATCGTTGGACCGAAGATTATAATATTACACTATAATCTTAAATTTTCCCTTTTTAATTTCCTTCTTCTCCTTTAATTTATGTCCTTATAATTATCATTGATGATAAATTTTATACACACATAAATATCATACTTCCATGGTTATCTTATTCTTCTTTTTTCTAGTAGGGTTTGTTCTGAGCACTAGAGGGTTCAAAGACTAAAATATACAATGCCCCACCTCATTTTGATAGCATTTTTATTGGATATATCTCATCTATATTTTAGTTGGGATCTCAGTTTTCTTCTATGTATTTGTTACCACATACAATTGCTTGGGTCAAAAAGTCTTTAGGTTTTTCATTTTGAGTAATTAGTGTTGTTTAAATGTTTGGCTTTGTCTTTTTCCTATAGTCATTTTTTAGTTTTGACACAAATAAACTAAATATTAGTGTTGGTTTTGGTCTATAGTCCTTGGTTTATATATTTATCATCATGATAAGTTAAAAAAACATTCATCCGTTTCATCATTGATTTCTCCACTACCACCCTGACATGTCACCTCCTCCATGATGTACTTAGACGCCTCCATTTTTTCACCTTACCCATTAGGATGTCAAATCAATTTTGATTTGTATGTTTCCAACTCATCATAGAGTTCACAGTGCATCCAAAGTACATTATTCTTTCATTACCATCATTTCACTCATGAGTCTTGTTAATAAATATCTCCTTGTTTTCAACACTTATATTTTAAAATATATCCTGGGATTTCATCATAAAAACTTCTAACTATTTTCTCCAAGCTTTCAAATCACTTCTAGTTTGGCAATGAAAAACTGGTGTTTTCAGACAAGCACGACAAAAATTACTGCGAACTGGATGGAGAAGGCGAGTTGGAGGTTAGTCTATCTGCAAACAAAATTGTTCAATCTCAAGGATATCAGTCTTCAAGTCATAGCCACCAGGTACTCCATGAGTATTTTTAGCTCATTCGAAGGACAGGAAGGGATATGTTTGTTATTTATTCTTTTGGGCATTGCAGAGTGGTGATACGCACTGCAAACTTTCCCACTTACCTTGTTGACACGTTCCCATCCCCATTTCATGAGCCCTGAGACTTGTTAATTAAATCCTTAATAAATATTTGTTTCAGGCCACCTTTCCTATCTCATATTCAGTTGTTTTTCTTACTTTCCTAAGCGTTGTGAACCCCCTTGTTCTAGCGCTGCAAACTCTGTGCAGGAAGATTCGCGTTGTGAATCCCTTGTCCTAGAAGATTTTACACATCCCATTTTCATTAGGTTCTCAATTTTAATTTAATTATGTATGATCTAATATTAGAATATGTTAGCTTGTAAAGTCATTGTGAATTTTGGCAAGAGGACAGTGAGGTGGTGAACAATACTTGTCTTACAACAAGTTGTTTCTTTATACCTTCATGATTCTTTGTAGTCTTCCTTCATCTCCATGACTGTAAACTACCTTTAATTATGCTTGGAGGTCAAATAGGTTGATAAACACATAAATACTTATATAGAACCAGTCCATTGCGAAAGATCATCCATCCAAACCCTAGTCCTCTATTTTTCATGCTTTGCCTCTTGCATCATTAAAATTTTTGGTAATATTTTCTTCATATTACATCAATGGATACTCCACAAAAAAAGAAGGCTCATAAGGGATGGGGCATTGTGAGGACCGAGCCGTATGACATGTAGTTGTTTTTTGTCAAACCCCTGATCAAGGAAGTCTTCCAAGGATTGGGTTGTTTTAGTTTATGTCAAAAAATGCAAAGGGGGCACCCTGAGCTGGCTAGGGAATTTTCTTTGAACTTCGATGGAACCAAAGTCAAGGTTGGGGCACTATAACTTGAGGTACTTGAACTGACCATAGAAGAAGCTACTGAAATACCTTATATTGGTGAAAGGTGGTTTAAATCCATGAACGTAAATGCATCCTTCTCCAAAGAGTTCCTCAAACTAAAATATTGAGAAAAATTATCAAAAGCAGTGCCCATGAGCCACATGATTGAAGGTTTTGATAAGATGATAAGGGTAATACAAATATACTTTACCTTTGAAGGGATATTCACCATGATTTATCAGTACCACATAAGACTTCTGCTGCACTTCAGAGGAAAATACCTTATGAATCTTCCTTTATATTTGTTTAGTAGTATTGGAAAAGTGGTTGACAGAGTCCATGATAAGTCTAAGGCAGTCGATACAAGTGTTTTTTAGTTCATGGATTATTAAAATGCTTGTGATGGAGGAATTAAAAAAGAAGAAAATTGATTGGGAGCAATTTATTCCTTCCTCAAACTTTCACTTGAATGTTGCTCCTACTTCACAATCCAAGGTACGGAGCCCTCTTCAAGATGATATTATTGTACACATAGAGACAAGCAAGAAGAGGAAGAGAAAAGTTACTATTAAAAATGATGAAACAACAAATGAACATGAAGGAGAAGGAGGATCGTATTACTCTCCACAAAGGGAGGTTTCACCCAAACCAGCTCCAAAGTCAGTAGATACTCCATCAACCAGAGGCACAGGCTCAAAAGGAAGGACATTAATTTTCCCTTCACCATCTATTGCAAATAAAGCTAAGGTTAGGAGACCTTTCACTAGATCATCAACAAAGTAGGAAAATATTGTGAAAGAAGACACAGTGGAAGCTCCAATCAAGAGAAAAGGTAAAGGTAAAATTGTATCTACTGAGGAGCACATTGAGGTTATAGACATAACTACTCCTACAGACAATGCTACCTTTAAAAGGATGATTAGACAGCTTAGAGAGGCCAGAGATGAAATTGATAAATTGAAAAGGGAAGAGTTGGTTGAAAGGAAGAAGTTAAGTGATCTCATGGATATGTATAGTGGGACTCTTGTAAAATCCAAGTTCATTGCTAAGATATTTATACCTCTCCACAGGCAGCTTAAGAACCTATACAGACAAAATATAACCTACCAAAGTCAGATCATAGGGTTAAAAATGGAATTACAGCCTTTCAGGGAAGAGCTATCCAAGAGGAATTTGGATGTGTTGGCCCAAGTTTCCATAAAAAGGAGATCCTAACTCATAATGTAAAATATGAAATGTATTAAAGAATTTCAGTTTTGGGCAGTGCTTGTTTCTTGCATTTTTGGAGATTTTGGTGAAGAATGATGCGTATGACTAAGTTTTTCACTCATACAGCAAATAATGAAATATTTATAGGCATATGTAGCTCTGAATATGGTTTTTTGGGTGTTTTGGAGCACTACAAGATACATTAAGCAGCTACAGGAAAGTTCGCAGCACCTGGAGCTGTGAACTTTGATGCGAATTAGCTGATACAGTTGGTGCTACAGAATATGCTGTGAATTTTTGTTTTGGAGGTTTCAAGAGGATCAACGATTTCCATATGGCTAGAGGAGAATGGGACAGTTTCTTGAAGGTTGGTTTAAAGCTAGAGGGACACCTGACAAGAAGAAGATGCGCTTAAGGGACACATCATCAAGCCTATTAAATATGTTGGGGTAGTTACCAGCATTAAGCCTAGTTTTTAGAAGTCAGTTATTTTTGTTGAAAAGTTGTAGTTACCCTAGCTTCATGATGTGGGAATCCTATGCTAGAGGATGGGGCTCGAATTGTACAACTTTCATTCATAGCCTAGGCTATAAGAGGGGAATTAGAATTCATTGTAGAGGTTCAGATGGTTAATGTAAGACTCTTTTTGTGATATACTAATGTAACACAGTCAACTCTAGATTTTATGTATTAGACTTGATGAATTTTTGTCTAATAGAAGTCAGTTTCTTTCCTGCCATCTTGTTTCTCTATTACTTTGAGATATGTTGTCATTGAATGCTTCAATTGATATTTTATAGTTGTACTACAATGGAGGTTTAATTGTGATGTTGTTATATGTGTTCTCATAGTTTTAAGGTTTGATTAAAGAATTTCTTGTGTCTAAATATTTTCCTTCATTTGCTCTACTAGTTATGCTTGATGTTGATAGTATACTTACTTCATATTTCTCACTAAAGTCTTCCTTCTATCCACATTACTATTTAAAACCCTGATCCAAGTTAGACAAAAGCTCTTTTGTTGATACATCTTATCTAGAACTTTAAATGTTTTATATTATTGGGATGAGTTTTATCCATTTGACACCTTATCATTAAAAATTACCTTAGAAATATATTGATGCGTATTGAGATTTCACTTTAGTAGTAAAAGTGTAACATTCAATGCTAACATTCTTGGCGCCGCTACCAGGGAACGGATTGAAAACATTTCCCTAGGATAAAATGAAAAATAAATATTAATTCTGAGGGTGCACAGTAATCAGTACATTCAAGACTGTAGTTTTCACCTAGTGACTCCATTGTTTCAGTTGTGTCTCATAAAGGTAGACACACGAGGTCTACCCCACATTTACCTTGGATACACTTGAAGTTGACCCAAAGAAGATCATCAAGAAAGGAAAATATTCTCAAGAAGGCTTTTCAGTTGTTGTTCCAGGTGCTACTGGAAATTTTCCAGATTCTACTTTTAAAACACCAGTAGCTATATCTAGTGCTCATATTTTACCTTTTGTTGAATGTAACACCCTGTTTCCCCCAACTTGTAATTAATCATAAAATAGGATTACCATGCTAAGGCATGTGGATAATTTAAATGTACTATTGTTAAACTGCCCATAACTGACTGTTGGGGGGGTGAGGCCTTGAAGTATGAGCCATGATATCTTTACAGGAAAGAAATCACTTAATGAAGAAAGGACCAGTGGTTGAATTATCAACCACCCCCATGAATGGAAACATGGTCTAGTTGTAGGATGTCATCTCGAAGTACCACAGAGACCTGCAGACCTGAGATTCCTTCTGACAGAAGGAACAGGACAGGTTAGAAACCTTCCAGAGGAGGGAAGGTAAGATACATACAGAGACATAGCAAGAGATGTGAGGAGAGAGCAAGCTCATAAGGGAGATGCGCGAACCGAAAGGAAGTGCAGAGAACATGACTTGAGGGACCAAAAGCGAGATTTATGTCGAGGAAGCATCTGATAAACCTTGTAGGGTCGTTGAGACAAAGAGAGTCTCTATGAGAGATGTTGTAAACTCCCTAGTGATATCATGTCTTGGCATGGGGGTGACCAGAGTGCTAAGAATGAATGCCTCTGAGCCTATGATTGGGTTTAAAGGCACACACCCACAGTCAGTTAGTTGGATGAAACTTGTAATAGATAAGTATTCTCATACCCTATGAAATTGAGCTGTAATTATGTAATGAAATGGGATATACTGTGAACAACCCAGGGATGTGTATGTTTTTTTAATGGTTATACTATATCTCTTTATTCTTGTTTAGATTGTATATTTAAGAAAGTATGGAATTTTCTGATTTGTACACATAAATGCCCGAGCCTTGTGGTGGCTTAAGTTAAAATAAGAGTATTGTGAGTTCGTTGACCTTGGGAACATTTACCCTAAGTCTCCGAGAGGACAGAGTCTGTTAATCTCAGGAGAGGTAGTGCAAATATGCACAAAATCTCTATAGAGCGGGCAAAGACTGAGAACTCCTCAAGTTCTAAACTTGATAAAGGAGCGCAAGGGGTGTGCATAAGACCCTTGTAAATGTTAAGTTCAGGAGAAAGAGAACAAAGATCTTAAGCCTTTCATAGCTAACAAATACCAGGAAGAGTAGCGAGGTTGAAATATCGAAGGGGATGGTTCCTTTGTTTGGGAAGATGAACGGACGAAATCTGTTCGAAAGAAGCCATGGTCCGTTGTGACCATTATATACGGGAAAGAGCGTGGGAGTTAACCCTTGGATTCATTCGGACTTCGCGAGTTCAGAGAATTGACCAAGTTCGTCGTAACGGAGAAAAAACCCTCGAAGTTCTGAAGTCCCAAAGTTAACTATGAACCTTAGATCTGAGGATGCCTGAGAAACATCCCGATCGTCTGATATAGGAAGTAGATGATAAACAAGTTACCCAAACTACCGATGACTTAAGAATATGACAGCGGAGATGGATGAGAGTCATTTAACGGGAGGAAAGGCCATCCCAGTCATCAGATCGACTCAAATACTCACTTGATTTACCAAATCAAACATCAGTCGCTCGATTTAATTGACGGTTGGGAATCATTACGGAGCGCAAAGGTGAATTTAGCGGACCTTCTAGTTCACAGCCCACAATCAACCCACTTCGTTGATATCATTGGGAATGGAAGATCAACAACTAGGATTAGACTAGAGTCAAGAGAGCACTTCCTAGATTGTGGAGGTTGGACCCCGCAATAACTGTGAACCGTTGATCGACATACACCTCGGTATTGGTCGGATCATGACTGTGGGACCTTGAACTATTGCGATATTGATGGTCGTGATCCCCTTAGGAAATACGTGGAGTAACGAAGTCCTTCAGTATCGTTAGTCTGAGAGAATAAAAAATCTCAAAAGAGATAGCGTTTTCAAGAGAAAAGGAGAGACCCAAGATAGTCAGGCTCTCAAGAGGAACGAAGGTTGAGGCCTTTGAACTTCTACAAAACTCTTCCAAGTTGGAAGAAGTTAAAATATCAAGAGGAGGAGTGACAACAACCATCATATCGGTTGTGGGGAGAAGCCTTGACCATTAGATCAACGTCCAGGGAAACATAGGAAAAGCGTTGAGAAGGAACAAATCCTACCTGTCAGATCTAAGAACAAGGGGACGATAGTCATCCTATCTAAGGTAAAGTGCATGAGTTTTAACCTTTGTGTGCACAAGAGGATTGACTAGCCAAAGTCTCGAAGTCTCGAAGCGAGCTGGAACCGTTCATCGCCAAGAGGGACAGGTGGCGCAAGATCCACAACCCCTGAGCGAGAGCTTGTGGTCAAGGAGATTTTGAAATCGCCAAAGTAAATCATGTTTGTTGGTCATCAGGGGAGGTACGTGTCCACAGATCCAAGGCTCCAAGAAAAATCACTTCGAAGGTTTCAGTTGAGAGTTGAAACTTTCGAAACCCGAAGTCCGGAGTGAATCTGGATCGTCAAATCTAGAGAGACACGTGGCAACAGATCGTGAGCTTCAAGAGGGAGCAAAGGTTGAGAGTTGAGATTTTTGAACCCTGGAAATTCGAAGTGAATTTCAGCCATCTAATTTTGAGGGACACGCGGAAGAAATCCGCACACATCGAAGGAAGGTAAAATTTGAGGTTTGAGAACTTCGAAGACCCGAAGTAAATGTCAGTCATTGGATCCAGAGGACAGATGGCATAAGTTTGTGGACTCCGGGTAAAGATTCGAAGTAGGTCCTGGCCATTGATCGCTAGGAGGGGTACATGTCGATAGATCATAATCTCTGGGTGAATGCACTTTTG
>SNQJ01S0006508.1:45999-64398 GCA_010110895.2 Picea sitchensis | reverse complement strand
AAGTAAATGTCAGTCATTGGATCCAGAGGACAGATGGCATAAGTTTGTGGACTCCGGGTAAAGATTCGAAGTAGGTCCTGGCCATTGATCGCTAGGAGGGGTACATGTCGATAGATCATAATCTCTGGGTGAATGCACTTTTGAATAAATAAGACCGTAGAAGTTTGAAACTTCTGAATCCCGAAGAGTCGAAGAGCCTAAGGGCCAAACTGGATCCTGTCCGTTGGCCAACAGAAGACACGTGTGATTAAACTAGATATTTTAGGAAAAACACTTTGAGAGTTTCGGTTGAGAGTTGAAACTTCCGAAGCCCGGAGAGCCAGAGACCTGAAGTGAATATGAACCGTAAATCCATAAGGGTGCATGATGACAGATCATGGATTTTGGGTGGAAGGGGAGAACGCAAAGGATAAGAGTTTGAAAGTGCCGAATTTATGAAGCAGAATCTCGACCGTTGATCAGGAACAAAGCTGAAGGCCATAGATCGCGTCTTGGTTGAAAAGTGTCGAAGTACCGAAGAGGACTAGGGCCGTTGATTTTGAGAGGACGCATGGAAAATGATCTACCAATTCGGAAGAAATCGCTCCAAAAGAAAGAGATGGTATTGAACAAAAACTCCCAAAGGCTAGAGAGTCAGTGTTCATGTGAACCGCCCGATTGAGAGGGGTAGGTGTCAGTAGATCTTCCACTCCGGGAGATAGCCACTATAGAGAAAACAAGGTTTGAGAGTTGAAAACTTTGAATGCCGAAGTCCCGAAGAAAATAATGTCCGTTGATTTAAAAAGGGGTAGATCTGAGCCATCAGTTCAGGATTACCATCAAGATCATGAGATCAAAGGTCTCGTCGCATTGTGGGGATCAAATGTGCACGAACTTTAAAATTTTGAGGGTAGGCCGCAATCCAGACCACTGCTTTGGAGAAAGGACACGTGGAGGCTCGGAATGAATTGTGGGGTGAAAAGTAGTTTGGTTTCAAACCACCCTTGGCCGCACCCGCAATCGTGTGGTTACATGAGGTTATCACCCAAGGTCATATCAGTAAAGGGGCTTATCAGAAAAGGAGCTATAGCCCATACTCTGAGATTTTACAGGTGCGAAGAGGAGGGTCGCAGGTACCTTTAGACCCACACTAGGAAACTGAAAGGTTCTGAGTATAATTATAGAACGAGACCATCAAGGTCTCAAAGAGTCATTTGGCTCTAGAATCGAAGATCCTTGACTGGGAGGCTAGAATGGTTCCTCGACTTTCCAAGTTAGAAACCATGGATGGAGAATCTTTCCATTAAGAAAATCAAAAGTGTGTATGCCCCGTTGTGGGTGCGTTCCATTGAAACTCCTAGAAATTTAAATCTTGAATATTTTCCTATAGAATATTCCTCTTTTTCTCCCCAGTTGAAAGAAGAAAGTTTTGAAGTTCTTGCCTCATATGATGTTGTAAGTTGGTTCAAAATTGAGATTTTAGAGGATTTTCCTACCCTAGGTTGTCCTTATGCTCCCTCTCTTAAAATTGTTGGGACCAAAGAAGAAGGAAATTCAATTCCCTTGGAATTTCCACCATCCTCTTCTAAGACTCAACCTCTTCTTGTTAAAACTAAAAATTCCCCATCATATACTCTTCCTTCTCCTAAGATACACATCATCCAAACTGTAGCTCAACCAATCAAGACCCAGTATCCCCCTAATTCTCCTATAATATATAATCATCCTCTTCATAATCAAATGTCAGGTGAAAAACTTCCTAGAAATAGGATGGATTCCATTGTAGCTACTAGGTATGCTCCTCTTGTGTTGCCTCAACCTATGAATACTCTCCTAGTTGGAGACTATATTACGTACATGCCCAGGTTTACAAGAGAAGAGTACATAACTGGAGAGGAGCACCTTGCATATTTGTATAGCTATGATGAAAATCTTAATATTGAGAATGAGGATGTTTGGATGAGAGTTTTTGTACAAAGTCTTGATGGTGAGGCTAGAAAATGGTTTAGGGGTTTAAATCCTAGATCAATTGTTGGAATTGAATCCTTGGATGATTCCTTTATGAGGAATTGGGGTGATAAGAAAGATTACTTGTATTATATTACAGAGTTTGGGTAACTCAAGAGAAAAGAAGGGGAATTTGTTTCATATTTTTTAAAAATATTTCACAAAATGTACAATAAAATCCCTACAGAGATTAAACCTACTGAAACATCTGCCAAGATAACCTATGTCAGTGATTTTGACCCTAACTTTTTCCTCATGTTAAGAGAAAGGATATCTACAGCATTAGCTCATATGCAAGATGCAGCCTTGGAGGTAGAATCAAACATATTGGAAGTTGATAAGGTAAGAGGAAAATCTGATAGAGATAGGAGGAAACATAGGGCTGAAACTTAAACCTCTGATTCTTTTGGTGCCAACTCTCAGGTATATGGACTAACTAAGATGGTTGAATCAATTTCTGTTGAAATGGAAAAAATGAAACTTGAGGGAAGAAAAGATAATAGAAACACACAAGATACTGGTAATAGAGGAAATTTCAGAAGACAAAATAACATCCCTCAGATCCTTCAAAGAGATTAGAGGAATAGAGATGACCAAAAAGTTCAGACCCCTCTTCAAAATAACACGGTTGATGATGAAGTAGGAGAGGATGAAAAAACAGATCCATAAATTCATTGTTTGGGTGATACCTCCCCCTCCCCTCATTTAACTTAGTTTGCATACAAAGAGTCTCTTATGGATAGGCACTTGAATGAATTGAGTAAAGGGRAGAAAACTAATGAAAACCAAAATAAATACAACTTGAGGTCAAAAAATAAGAAAGGAAATGCTAGTACATTTGATCATCCCAAGAAAAYAGAAAATTATGCTAAAGTTGTGGCTTCTARCAGCAAGGAAAAAGAGGAACAAAATCATCAAGCAGTGATTAAGRCCCCTGTTCCAGAAATTAAGGAGATTTTGAAATATCCATCTTCCTTTGTTTTGGGAATGAAATTCAAAAGATCAAAATTCCAGTCCCATTTTTAGAACTAATTAAAAATGAAGCATTTAAAAAGTACCTTTCCAAGATGTTGCAGCGTGAATTTTCCTCCAATTACACAGACTCAATGAAATTACAAGATGAAAAACCAACAAACATATTGGSACCTCTGGTAGAATATAGGGATGACTCTTCCCCTCACTTTTACACACCATTGAATATTCATGATAAAGTTTTTCACAACTGCTTCATGGACTTAGGTGCATCTCATAACCTTATTCCTAAAATTTTCATGGATGAACTAGGTCTAGAAATCACTAAAACCTATCATGACATATACTCCTTTGACTCCAGGAAATTGAAATTCCTTGGAGTGATTAAATACATGGTTGTTACTCTGTTTCAATTTTCCATGAAGAGTGTGGTCATGGATTTTGTAGTGGTTGATGTCCCCCTTAAGTTTGTGATGTTATTGTCATGATCTTGGATTAAGAGACTAGGGGGAACATTGCAGATGGATCTTTCATATGGCATTATTCCTATGTTTGGAGGAGAGCACAGAAGGATATATAGGGAAGCATAGCTAGCTTATATCATCAGTGATGAAGCTAATCCTACAAATCATCCAATTTATGCAGTTGACACTGATCTGGTATCCATTATTCTACAACTTACTGATGCTCCTCAACCACCCATTGAAATCATAAAACAACCTATAAGAACATGTCAAACACATCCTCAAGATACCCTAGTTTGGAAGATGTTTTTTTATGGGGCCTCTTCTAAAGAAAGGGGTGGCACTGGACTAGTTTTTATTTCCCAAGCTCAAGAAGTCATATCCTTGTATTATAAGCTAGAGTTTGAAACCACAAATAATGTTGCAGAGTACGAGGCTCTTGTTTTGGGCTTGAGGGATGCCAAATATATGAAGATTGAGGAGTTAGCAATTTTCATAGATGGTGAACTAATTGTGCATCAGGTTAAAAATATGTATAAAAAAAAACATCTGAGATTAAGGACTTACAAAAATGAAGTTTGGGATCTTATTGAAATTTTTTTCTTATATTTTAACATCTTTTTTGTTCCAAGGGAAGAGAATGCTATGGAAGATTATTTGGTTGTTTCTTCTAGTAAATTTAATATCCCTTTTTCCCCCAAGATCAAGTATGGTGTGGAAGTGAAGTGTAGACCATCTATACCTAACAATGTCAAACATTGGAAGGTATTTGAGGATTATCTTGAGATTAAGAGATTTCTAGAAATGGTGGAAGATTTTTCTTCTCTTCACATTGATCAAGATCAAGATGATATAAAAATACCTCATGCTGATATTTTTCTCAACACAATTGCAGACCACAAGATTGTCCAATTGCCCAGTAACCATATTCCCAAAGGATTTGTTCCTTTGGAGATATTATTTGACAGAAACGATGTGGATGTGAAGGTTAAAGTTTCAAATGAAGAAGTTGATGTGACATGATGCAATTTAGGTATAGAGGAAAATCCCAAGTATGTCAAGTTGTCTAGAAGTTTAACATAGGAACAAAGATCTAAGTATGTGAATTTGTTAAAGGATTTTGTTGATGTATTTTCTTGGAAATATGATGACCTACAAACTTATGATACACGCATCATTGAATATAAAATTCCTTTGAAGGATGAGACCAAGCCATTTAGGCATAAACTAAGATAGATAAATCTCATGGTGTTGCCTATTATGGAAAAGGAAGTCAAGAAGTTGTTTGATGCTAAGATCATCATACCTTTAATGTACTCTGAGTGGGTGGCCAACCTAGTACCTGTGAGGAAAAATAATGGTGAAATCAGACTTTGTGTTGATTTCATAAATTTAAATAGGAGTTCCAAGAAAGATAATTATCCCTTTCCTAAGATGGAACATATTTTGCAGAGGGTAGTTGGTTCAACAAGGATGTCTATGATTGATGGATTCTTAGGATACAATCAAATCTCTGTTTTACTTGAAGACGAAGGGAAAAAAAATTCATTACTCCTTGGGGAACATTCATGTATGCCAAAATTCCCTTTGGTCTCATGAATGAAGGAGCAACCTTCCAAGGAACATTATCATCATTTGAAGAAGGTTTTCCTGAAATGTAGAAAGTTTGGGTTGTCACTAAATCCTAAAAATTATTTGTTTTATATGAAAGAAGGCAAGTTTTTGGGACACATTGTATCAACAGAAGGGGTAAGGATTGATCCAAGTAGAGTAGAGGCCATCAAGACTTTGTCTCTTCCTAGGTCCAAGAAGGAGATTCAGTCTTTCCTGGGTAAAATAATGTTTTTGAGAAGATTCATCTCTAACTTTGTTGAATTGGTTAAGTTTATCACATCTATGCTTAGAAAATGAAATGAGGTGAAATGGAATTTTGAATATTGGAATTATTTTGATAAAATCAAACAAGCATTGACTGAGGCACCTGTTCTCATCAACCCTGATTATTCAAAAGAGTTTCTGATATTTTATTTTTCCTCAAATGACACATTGGTTGTTGTTCTTCTTTAGAAAAAAAAAGATGGGATGGAGCAGCCCATTTCCTTCTTCAGTGGGGAATTAAGGGATGCAAAGGTGAGATATGATATTATGGAAAAGCAGGCTTATGCTTTGGTTAAAACCCTTAAAGCCTTCAGGGTATATATTTTTTATTCCAAAATTATTTCCTATGTCCCATCAGCTTCTGTGAAGGAAATACTAATCCAGCCTAACATAGATGGAAAGAGGAGCAAGTGGATTGCCAAAATTATGGAGTTTGACCTTGAAGTGAAGCCTAATAAGTTTGTGAAAGGGAAAGGTTTAGCTAGATTTTTGGTTGAATCAAATTGTAAATAACTAGGGTTTAATTTCATGAACCTGAACTCTGAAAACTAGTAAATTGATATCCATGATAATAGCTCACATATCAATCCAAATTTGGCAGAATTCACTTGCTACAAAGACATTATTCATTTCTTGCAAAAGTCGCAGCCTTCTGATGGTTTTTAGAATAACAAGGTGAGATCTTTGAAACTTAAAGAAATCAAATATTCCCTCATTGATCACATACTGTATTGGAAATATCCTCTAGGGGTTCTTTTGAGATGTCTAGATCCAAAGGAGGCTCAAAATACCATGATTGATTTTCAGGACATCTTGTATGGGGGTCATCATTTTTGGACCACAACATATAAGATTCTCGAAGCTGAGTATTTTTGGCCTAGCCTTTTTACTAATGTTTGTGCAAAGATTAGAGCCTATGATAAATGTCAAAAAAATTCAGGAAAGAAACAACCGAAATCTTTGCCTCTGAATCCTGTAGTGGTTTATGGTCCTTTCCAGCAATGGGGACTTGACTTCATTGGGGAAATTCATCCAACTTCAAGAGGTCAAGATCAATGTATTTTGACTGCAATTGACTATTTCATCAAGTGGATAGAAGCCATTCCTACAAGGAGTGCCACACACAAGATAATTATTGGTTTTCTTGAAGATATTATGTCAAGGTTTGGTTTCCTAAGAAAGATTGTTACTGATAATGTTGCATATTTCAAAGTTGAACCATTAGTGAAATTTTCTGAGAAGTATGGGATTCAACTAGTTCATTCTACCTCTTATTACCCCCAAGGTAATGGTTTAGCAGAATCTGCTAACAAGATCATGTTGAATGTTATTAATAAGTTACTAGAGGATAACAAGAAATAATGGGACTCAAAGATAAAAGTTTCCCTATGGGAAGATAGATTCACTAAAAATAGATCACTTGGTATTTCCCCCTTTCAACATGTTTATGGGTTGAAGATATTTTTCCTACTCAGCTTGCCTTGCCTATGGAAAATTTCCTYCAGTACCAACAAGGAGAAACATATGATATGTTCAGAAGGATGCATCARCTAGTAGAAGTATAGAAGACCAGGAAACAACTCCTTGATAAAGCACAGAGCCATCAACAGAAGATCAAGCAAGATTTTGACAAGAAGGTAAACAAAGAATATTTCCAACTTGGATATCTGGGGCTTAAGTGGGATGCACAAAGGCAAGACAAAGTAAAACATGGTAAATTCAAAGCCTTGTGGATTGCTCCTTTCAAGATTTCTGAAGTTTTTCAAAATAACACTTATAAATTGCAAAACTTGGAAGACTCTGAAATTTCTGGTGGCCCAATTAATGGTCACTTTTTGAAGAAGTATTTTTCTTAAATCCGTGACTGGATTTCCCTTCCATTGTAAATATCATTTTTTTATTTTTTTTTTATTTTGAACAAATGACCCCATAGCCCTAGGATAAGACACTAAAATAGCTTGTTCTTGGCAGCTCACAGGCAACGTGCCATCCCCTATGGAGCCAATGTTATCACATAGAATTTCTTGGGTCAAAAAGTCTTTAGGTTTTTTATTTTGAGTCATTAGGGTTTTTTTTAATTTTGTCTTTGTCTTTTTCCTATAGTCATTTTTTAATTTTTGACACAAATGAACTAAAGATTAGTGTTGGTTTTGTTCTACAATCATTGGTTTATATCTTGATCATCATGATAAGTTATACAAGCCTTCATCCGTCACATGTTTCATTTCTCCACTACAACTGTGACATGTCACCTCCTCCATGATGTACTCAGACCCTTCCCTTTTTTCACCTTACCCGTTAGGATGCCAAATCAAGTTTGATTTTTACGCTTCCAACTCATCAGAGAGTTCGCAGGGCATCCAAAGTACATTGTGCTTTCATTACCATCATTGCGCTCATGAGTCTTTTGAATGAAGATATCCTTGTTTTTAGCACTTATATTTTAAAATATAGCCTGGGATTTTGTCATAAAAACTTATAACTGTTTTCTCCAAGTTTTCAAATCACTTCTAGCTTAGCGTTGCAAACCTAGTGTTTTCAGACAGGCGCTACGAAAACTATTGCGAACTGGCCAGAGAAGGTGATTTGGAGGTTAGGCTATCTGCAAACAAAATTGTTCAAACTCAAGGATATCAGTCTTCAAGTCACAACCACCAGGTACGCCATGAGTATTTTTAGCTCATCTGAAGGACAAGAAGGGATCTATTTGTTATTTCTTCTTTTGGGTGTTGTCGATTAGTGATACACACTGCAAACTTTCCCACTTACCTTGTTGAGATGTTCTCAGCCCCATTGCATGATATCTGAGCCTCGTTCATTAAATCCTTAACAAAAATTTGTTTCAGGCCACCTTTCCTATCTCATATTCAGTTGTTTTTCTTACTTTCTGAAGCACTGCGAATCCCCTATTCTGGCACTGTAAACTCTATGCAACAATCTTAGCACTGCAAATCCCCTGTTTGAGAAGCTTTTACACAACTCGTTTTCAACAGGTTATTAGTTTTAATTCAATTCTATCTGGTCTAATATTATATGTTGTTTTCTTGTGAACTCATTGTGAATTTTTGCAAGAGGATAGAGAGGTGGTGAATAAGACATCTTACAACAAGTTGTTTCTTTATACCTTCATGATTTTGTGTAGTGTTCCTTCATCTCCCTGAATGTAAGCTACCTTTTCTTATGCCTGGAGGTCAAATAGGATGATAAGCACGTAAATCCTTATACAGAAGCATCCCTTTGAGAAAGATCATCCATCAAAACCCTAGTCCTCTATTTTTCCTGGTTTTCCTCTTGCATCATTAAAACTTGTGGTAATATTTTCTTCATATGACATCAATGGATACTCCACAACAAAAGAAGGCTTACAAGGGAGGAGGCATTGTGAGGACTGATCCCTATGACATGCATTTGTTTTCTTATAAAGTCTTGATCATGGAGGTCTTCCAAAGAGTGGGATGTTTTAGTTTCTGTCAGAAAATGCAATGGGGGCACCCTAAGGTGGCTAGGGAATTTGATTTGAAATTTGATGGAACCAAAACCAAGGTTGGGACACTATAACTTGAGGTATATGATGTGACCATAGCAACATCTACTCAAATACCTTATATTGGCGAAAAGTGGTTTAAGGCCATGAACCTAAATGCAACCTTCTCCAAAGAGTTCCTCAAACCAGAATATCAAGGAGACAATTTATCAAAAGGAGTGCCTAGGAGCCACATGATTGAAGGTTTTGATAACATGATAAGGGTAATCCAAAGATACTTTATCTGTGAAGGAGATTCAACATGATTTATTAGTACCACATAAGACTTCTGCTACACTTCACAGGAAAATACCTTATGAATCTTCCTTTCTATTTGTTTAGGAGTATTGGAAAAATGCTTGAGAGAGTCCAAGCTAAGTCTAAGGCAGTTAATACAAGTGTTTTTCATTCAGGGATGATTAAAATGATTGTGATGGAGGAATTAAAAAAGAAAAAAATTGTCTGGGACCAATTCATTGCTTCCTCACACTTTCAATTGAATGTTTTTCCTACTCCACAATCCAAGGTACATATCCCTTTTCAAGCTGATAGTACAGTACACATAGAGACAAGCAAGAAGAGGAAGAGAAAAGGTATTGTTAAAAATGATGAAACAACAAATGAACAGGAAGGACAAGGAGGATCTTATTACTCTCCACAAACTGAGGTTTCACCCAAACAAGCTCCAAATTCAGTAGAGACTCCATCAAACAGAGCCACGGGCTTAAAATGAAGGAAGTTAATTTTCCCTTCACCTATTGCAGATAAAGATAAGGTTAGGAGACCTTTCACTAGATCATCAGCAAAGCAAGAAAATATTGTGAACGAAGCCACAATGGAAGCTCCAATCAAGAGAAAGTTAAAGTTAAAATTGTACCTATTAAGGAGAAAATTGAGGTTATAGACATAAATACTCCTCGAGAGAACACTACCTTTAAAAGGCTGGTGAGATAGTTGTTGAGGAAAATATATGAAATGATCTTACTCAAGCATTTTCAGATTCTACTTTACTAAAGAAAAATAGACGAGAATATCACCCTATGTTTATAGCCATCAAAAATAAGTTCCTTACTCGCAAGTATTGATTACAAGTTCTTAGGCTAGTCTTTTCACTATTAAAAGCTTGCTAGAAAATTCATTTTAATATGATTTTCTCAATATAAAAATTGCTGAAATAAATGTAGAGACAGAAGTAAAGACACCAATATGATAATCGAGATAGATGATACATAAAGAAATCATTTATTTCATTCCAATTCACCAAAGAGTCATTCCTTTTACAAAATTTCATGTAGAAATTTCGAGCCAAAGTCAAACTTAGACATCCTCAATGGAACATACAAAAGGAACTCTAACAAAAAACAAAAAACTAAACTCTAAAAGATGGATCAGCTTGCCACGGATTGCTTCCCACTCGTCTCTGCACAATAGCCTTTGTCAGTCATGAAAACTAATTCACAAACAGACAAGTCTACACAGACTATCAAAGATAGATCAACACCTCTGAAAAAAGTTTGAATGACGTAATTCAACCTTGAATCTTGTTGTCTACAATAAGACCTTGCTATCATAAAAAAGAATTAGGCTTGTGATAAATTAAGGAATGAATGAAAACTAAACTATCTCATCATAAAATCAAAGAAAAAACCTTAGTATGCTTCTCCTTCAATATTCCTCTTGTTCCTCCCTTTCCTTTTTCCTTTAAGCAAATTAGAATTGGTTGAAGTAGTTGAACTACCTCATTAGTTAAGTTAACTAAATATTCAACCAACATTTTAGTTAGGGGGAAAAGTAATAATCATAATAAGGGTTATAAATAAATAATAACTAGTAGGTGGGACCCCTTGTGACTCCCATTTAGCTCTTAACAATTATAGCATAATTAGTTAATTTAACAAAAACATATCTCCTTGTGACTCCCATCATCACATGCATGTTCTAAAATTGTCACATTGATATTTGAAATCATTTTCAAAATACATTACCAATATATCCAAAAAAAAAAAACCTGATGTCCAAAAATCTAAAGTCAACTGTTCTCACCAATAGAAAAATAAATAAAACTTAAAATCCATATTTTCCAATCTACGAGGAAATCTTTCCTTTGCTACTTCTATCACCTTTTAAACTCTCTGAATTTTCCTTAGGCTGTGTGGAGCCTTTAGGCCTATTCTTGTTGATCACATGACAGGAATCATCCCTCCATTGCATGAGGGAGGACATCGATTTATCAGAATCATTTGGAGGTGAGAAAGGGGCAGTAGCTGATTTCACTTTGACAAGGGCATAGTGGGCCTTGGTTTTTAGCCTTTACTTTGAATAGCTCATTCTTGTATGCATAATTTATTAGCAAATAGTTCCCTTAACAACCATACATGACAACTCTTTTAAAATATGAAATAGAATTGGGCTCAACAACATATCAGACTCATGCAATCCAATCCATACAAATTGTTTAATTGTTGTAGATGAGCAGGGGATGAGAAAAAGGTCATGGGATATGATAGGGGCTTGTATTGAGCGAAAAAATAATAAACTAAGAGCGAAAAGAATCATGGTTACTACTCAAAGACAACAAAAATCAACTGTAATGTAAATCAAAGAATATATCGTTGTATTCCAACCAAGAAACTGTGATTTCAAATTGCTTCAACATAGAATTCTCTTAACTGTAATTAAATTTTAAGAACAGGGAGTGAAAAATGGATGTGGGAATGAGAGGGGGTTGTAATTAGCGAAAAGTGAAATAATGGTAGGGAAAGAGAGTGGGTATTGTTCATAAAATTAATTAAGTAATCCATAAAATTATTCCACATCAACGTAAAATATCCAACACAAACGAAAATGATCACTGTGGAAAAAGAACAACCACTGTGTAAAACTTAAACAATTATGTGAATTAACTTGCTCATTGTTTGCAGTCAATCTGTAACAGAGTGTCATTAAAACAAGACAATATGCATTCCAAAACAACCTATAGAGGAGTTTTGTTCTTCTCTTTATCCATTTAATATTTTAAAACAATTCCCAAATGAAAAAAAACATCCACTTAATTCCACTTTGTTTAGCATCAAAAATCAACCACCTTCATCAACAGAGACATAAAAAACATGCCCAATTTAATCTCTCAATTCCATCTATAATTAAATTGTAATGATATCATACTGCCAAAGCACTCGTTCCTATCACTATTAAAATGCATGATATTCATTAAACATACATAGTGGATAGTCAACAGAATGATCCATATTTAAATTGAAAAGATCCTGACTTTCCATTTAAACACACAAATAGCAATCACCTCTTCAACTCACGCTATGTTGTGGAATACACAGACCATTTGAAAAAATGCAAGAGTATTTATGTGACTATACAGGTCCAATTTTCTTTGACTCTAAACATTCACAATGTTGTGTTGTCAATCCAATACAACAAGGTAGCAACAGTATACCCAATTGCATAAAATAAATTGATCAAATTGCAAAAAAGCCATGTTTAAAAACTCATGACCCTCTCTAATGGCACAATAAAATAATATCGATAACAAATACAGTGGATGGTTGTGCCATAATTAACATGATTGAAATACTCCATCAACAATTTACAACACATAGTCATAGAAATCATTAACTCAACTTAACATGTTGTAGGAACACCACACATACCCACACACCACGCACAAAGCATCGTTGTGCATTAACCAATTGTAAACTAATGTTGAGTTAACAATTCAACAATTGTAATGTAAGAGACAATGATTGTGCATTCAAACCAATTATCCAATCAACCAATTACCGTGTTGAGTTTATTAATTTGATTGTCATAATAACCAATGCAGTGAATAAATACCAAAACCAACACCACTGTCAACACAATCAACATAGACGAGCCATAAATCGAGCATTGTCGACAATATACCAACAACTCATAACAACCAACAATCCACCTAACGGCCATAACAGTTTCCTCTATCAAAACCTGGGATTTGAGAAAATGAGGGTTTTCTCCGTGGATCAACACAAGGAGACATGGAGTCGAATCCCATCATCGAGTGAGAACCTATGTGACCAATGGTGCACACATAGGGTATACCACAATTAACTTCATAGACAGGGTGATAATTCCCGTGATAGGAGAGACTATGAATAGAGGAGCAAGGTTCCATTCTGGTCCTGTAACAACACTTAGAACATACAGGGGATAACCCTCGTGGTTTTCCCAATCAACCAACTAACAACGCTTAGATAATAGAGCCGAGGAAAATCAATATAACCCACTGTTCAACCATTAGTAGCATGAACAGACCATGCCCAAGTGAAACAGTGTGTAGTGAGGCAAGGCATTTTAAAACCCAGTAACCCCAGAACAACAAACAACTAGGCATGGTGATACAAATGCATGGAGACAACCAACCACTCTAGACCAATGAAACCCTCCAAATAAAACCAACAAGGATGACAGAGAGCCTTTATGGCTGCTAACACTCAGAACGACCAATAACATTGTGACTTCAAATATTATTGCAATGAAACCACCAACGATTCATCCCAGAAAAACAACACAAATTTACACAGTTTCCAGACTTAAGGAAAGAACAGACCCATACATCCCAACCCAATGACTATTTCATAAACAAATAAAATTCATGGATGGCGAAAAGACATACCTATAACCAAGAGCACCTTAAAACGTGAGCTTGGTCGAGCAGTTCTTCCTCTACTTGAAAGTCGGAGGCTAACCACAACAAAGCACAGTTGAACAATAGACAAACTAGGGTGGTGGCCGGTGGAAGGAGTAGTAGTAACGTGCAGTAAATGCACGTCACCTCCATTCTCACTCATTCAATTCCTTAGTACACGTCAGCAAGATTCACATTCAATTAAACCATGCATCCATCACTTTGTCAAATGCGCCACCCACATCACATCCTACCATTTCCAACTATACAATAAGGCATATCAACCATATTTCCATATAACTCCATAAATCACATAGCTATTAAGTTGTTAGCTAGGGTTACAATGTTCATTAAAATTTCAATGCATGTAGCATAAGAGCATAGTTCGACTCTTCCCTTTGCATTTTGTCTAAGTTTCTTTTATTTCCTTTCAATTTCTATTATGTGTTGTTGCTAACATGTTTATTGTGTAGGTGTAACAGTAAGGAACATGGACAGATAGAAATGATAACAATGGGTGAAATAGGCCATCGTAACATGAAATTAGAGCCTAAAGCAGCATAAACAACACATAACATGCCTTATCCATCGCTAATAAAACCAAGATTTCATCAACATGTAGAACTCTGTAAGTAGTTCCGAACAACAACATAGCATGAAATAAGATCAGATATGATTTCCCAATCTACAAGGGGGTCCCACCTACTAGTATTATATATCTTGTTAGCTTATAATAATAGGCTTTATCCATACTTTACGGGCAAAAACCTCGTTACGATTTTAATCGTCAACAAATTGGCGACTCCACGGGGAAATTTGTTTTCAACAGATTTAGAACTCAGAACTCATGGTTTCACAGACCAATAAAAGTAGATCAAGAAGATATAACCAAAATGATCATGCAACAGGGGGAAGTGAGCGGATTTAATGGAAAAATGACCGGGAATTTGGGAATAACTCATGAAAAATGTTAAGTATGAGGGGATTTATCCCTGTATGCATGATAATTCAACCAGATTTTACTCTTTGCTTCAAGGAGAGAAACTAACGAACTTGATCTTTATTTCTCAAATGGATGAAGAAATGGAAAGCAGAAGCGAGAGATAACCAATCTCTTTATAAGACAACGGTGAAAGAAGATAACAATTTCAAGTATGTTTTCAGGGGAAAAAAATCATAACAACTGTGTAAGCTTGATTGTTATTGACCAACAATTTCTTGCAGGAGTGACACTGTAGCAGAACTGATGCAACATCTTATTCCAGACCAGAATCAACTAAAATATAGTAAGCAATAAAATCGTGACAGAAATAAATTTTCAAAAATCAAAGCAGGTGAAATAAATGATAGAAATGTAAAAGCAGTAGGAATGTGTAAAACATAAATCAGAAATCAACCATTGTAAGTAGAAAAGAAAAAAAATGAAAACTGAAAGCAGAGCTAGACTACTAAAATACAGAAAATCCAAACAACGTTAGAGATTTTCAAGTTGGTTCCACGTAATGCTTCAAGTGAGAACCATTAGGGTTGTAGGAAAAAAATCATTCCTGTAAATCTTTTAGAATGTAAGAGTTAGTACCTAAGACAAAAGTGATCCTGAAAGGACCCAACCATAATTTTTGAAATTTTGAATGTCTTCCCCTATCAGCGAGAGATGAATCCCACAACAATACTTTTTCATTGACCTTAAACATGACAGTCTTGACACTCTTGTTGAAATACTTCTTAACAGTTGGTTGTCTCCTTTTAATATCATCCAAACAAAACATCCTTTGTTCTTCCAAAGCTAGGAGTGTGTTTATCCTTTGTGAAATATCAGAAGAATTTAATTCTTCGATCTATAGCATCAACCTTAAGGAAGAAATTTATAGCTCAGTAGGAAAGAGGGATTCTTGACCATAGACAAGATGAAAAGGGGTGAAACCAATGGTTACCTTGGCGGTAGTTCGATTTGCCTAAAGGGCATAAGTTAGGAGAGTGTGCCATTGACGAGGCTTATCTTCGATGAGCCTTTTGACAATTCTTACCAAATTTGTGTTGGTATACTCAACCTGCCCATTTCCTTGGGGATAATAAGCTGATGAGGTGAAATGTTTAACTCCCAACTTGGCTAAAAATTGGGTCAGCTTAGCAGAAATGAAAGTGGAACCATTGTCTGTAATAATTTCCAATGGAAGACCAAATCTAGAAAAAATGTTATTTTCAAGGAAAGAAATCACTTGATCATCTGTTGAGTGCTTAAGTGGGAAAAATTCATCCCATTTTGTAAAATAGGTTGTGGTTGTCAATATAAAAACTTGTCCAGCTGAAGAAGGAGGATTAATAGGACCATTAAAATCCAATCCCCACTTTGAAAATGGAAAGTCTAGTAGGATAGGCTGTAATGGCATGGTTGAAAGGCGTTCTTTCCCAGCAAAATTTTGGCACTTATCACAAGATCTCGAAAAAACATAAGAGTCATGAAATATTGAAGGCTAATACTATCCTTTTCTAATAATCTTGAAAGCCTTGGTTTTAGAAGAAAAATGACCTACTACATGAATGACAGAATTTGAAGAGCAATGAGTTTCTTGCAACAATTTTTGTGCGTCTTCATTGTTGGCACAACGAAGAAACACACCATCAGCAGACGTTCAAAACAAGAAGTATCCTATAATGACATATCTTGCGAATTCAAGAAGGTGCCTTCTCCTCTAATGAGCGTCTAAGTTGTCTGGACATATTTGGTTATGTAAGTAGTAAATTAAATTTTTATACGAGGGATGTTCAGACACAGAGATGATCTAGTTATCTATTTAAAAGAGAGTTGATAGGGAACTATCTTCTTCATCAATTTCTTCACTATTCTCAACATACTGAGATAAGTGAAGGGCTAAGTTGCATCACTTGATAGTGGTAGAATTCACGATATTCAAATCATGCTCCTGGATCTTGGCAAGCCAGTGTACAAGCTTTCCTGAAAGATAAGTCTATGAGAGAAAAAACTTGACAGGAGGTAAAGGGACTATTACCAACATATGCTTACCTAAGATGAAGTGGAGAAAATTTTCAACAAATTTAACAAGAGAAAAAGCATGTTTCTCAATAAAAGAATATTTAATTCATCATCAGACAAACTTTGACTCATGTAAGACACATTTGTTTCATTACCTTGGTCATCATTTTGCATGAGGGAAGCAGAAACTGCCTCCTTGGTGGAATTAGTTTATATCGTGAATTCCTTCTCAAAATTTGGCTTCGCCAAAACCGGTGCAGAACTGATTACTTTCTTAATCCCTTCAAAAGAATTTTCGACATCATCTGTCCAAGAAAAAGAACGATCTTTCTTAAGAAGATTATGAATTGGTTTGACCATCTCAGCAAAATCTAGAACAAACCTACGGAAAAAGTTAATAACTCCCACAAAAGATTGAACCTCCTTCTTGGAAGTGGGAGCAGGCAGATTAAGGATAGAAACAATATTTTCAGGATCAATGCTTATTCCTGAATCAAAGACAATGTGTCCAAGGAGCTTGCCCTCAGTAAAGACAAAAATGGACTTAGAAGGATTTAGAGAAATGTCAAATTTCCTACATTCGCATGAGAAGTTTTCTCAGATGACCAAAATGATCTGATCGGATTTTAGAGTACACCGTTAAGTCATCAAGGTAGATATGAATGATCTTACCGATCAAATCATCAAAACCTATTTGCATATCTCTTTGAAAAGTGGCACCTACATTAGATAAGCCAAAAGGCATACGTTCATAACCAAAGGTACCCCAATGAGTAATAAAGGTGGTTTTATATTTATCTGCCCTTTTTACCTTCATTTGATTGTAACCGGAAAAACCATCAAGTAACGACATCATTTGTGACCCTAAAACTTGCTGAAAAATCATTTCCATGTTAGGGAGAGGGAAGTGATATTTTATGCTAGCTCAATTTAATGCGCGAAAATCAACGCAAAATATGATCTGACCAGTTGTTTTCTGAACAGGAACAAAATTTGAAACCCATTCAAAATAATTGACTGGAAAGATGATTCCAACCTTCAAGATTTTTTCCAACTCCTTTCGGATAGTAGCTTCTAGCGTAGGGTTGATAGGTCTTTGTTTTTTCCTGACTGGTTTTACACCTTCCTTAATAGAGATGGCATGTTGTATAAGACCAGGATCAAAACCACGAAGATCCTCATAAGTCCAAGAAAAAACATCTTGAAATTCACCAAGTAGCTTGGAAAACTTTGTTTTCTCTTCATCTGAACATTTGCCAACTATTTTAACATTATTTGGAGTCTCGAGTGTCCCAATGTTCAAGGAGATGGTTTCACCCACCTTCCTTTTCGACTCCTCTTCTTTATGTTTCTCTTTGTTTCCTACATCACTCAAACAAAATGAACTCTCTAGAGGAGTCAAGCCTTTAGGAATCTTGTTATCTTCTATGGATATGATATCCTTATGCTTAAAAGGTTCATTTTGAATGAAAGCACAAATGCTCTCATTGTTAGGGAAGACCTGCCAAGATTCTATATTGTCGGGGATATCTGGATGATATAGAGATTGAAAGGTATAATCAGGTCTATGTGGAAGAAGTTGTCAATTAGGAGAGGCAGAAAAAAAAACTAAATGATCAACCATTGAGATTAACTCCCTCTTAACATGAGTGATGTTGAAATATAAAAGGTTCGATATAAGCGCCCAAATAGTTTGGGTGTATCATTTCATCAGCTTGTTGCTAGGAGAGTAAATTTTACGTACAAGATTCACAACAAGTTCGGAATCCCCAAAAACTGAAAGGTGACCACAGCCAAGATTATAAGAGTTCTCAATGCCTAATAATAAAGCTTTGAATTCAGTGACATTGTTAGTGCAAGTGAACTCCAACTTGTAAGAAAAGTTATGGATTTTTCCTGTAGG
>SNQJ01S0006508.1:17477-34050 GCA_010110895.2 Picea sitchensis | reverse complement strand
AAGTTTCTTGCTTCTCTAAACTTTTGAACATATTGTCTATCAAATTGTGATGCTTTGCACTCCAAACATTCTTTTGAAAACTCATTTTTTATTTCCTCTTTTAATGGATTTGATCATTGTGAGAATGAATATTTTTGTCACTTGTTGATACACTACATGTTGATGGAGGATCCACTTATCTAACCAACACACAGTGTATCAGTGGATGATTCACATTACCCATCGATAAAAAAAAAATATTGACATAACATATACATCCCATGTTGATACATAGACACTTTGAAGCTTTATTTCCTTCTTCAATCCTTCGACAAAGCATTGGTTACTTTCGTCGATATATTGACACCTTGAAATATTTTCCTTTTTCTGATATGTCAGTGTAAATTTCCCTTGTTCTACCAATGCATTAATGCTTTGCATTTTCTCCTTCCATCGATATGGTGAAGCTCCCAAATTTCTTCTTCTCATCGATACTCCACCACCTTTCCATATTCCTTCATCACTTACATACCAACACAACTTCTCCTTCTCTCACAAATACACTAGAACTTTGAAATATTTTATTATTTTCAATACATCAAAAGAAGATTCACATCACGCCTTGATTTTTTAGAATCGCTAGGTATTCCCTTCACACTGATGAGTGATTGGCCTCTTACGCAAATACACCAGCACCACAAGTTCTTTCATATCTGTCGATACATATGTGAATGACTCTTTTATCTCGCACATTCTCTCATAGACACACATTGATAGAGAAAATAAATTTGTTCGTCAATACATTGGCAAGACCAACGATTAGTAGATGCACTCATATGAAAGATGAGGTAGCATGTCATGACCCATTGTATGATCGGTTTTCATGGGTTTTGACACCAATTTTCAATTTTAAAATCCCCAAAGCCATATTTTACAATAATTTTACACTGTTTGAAACCATTGGACTCATGTTGGATAAAAATTCCCCGAGACCACAAAATCCCCCACAAATTTTCTTGCATAGACCCCACCTCGACTACGACTGATAGGGAATAAAAAGTGTGGATTGTACGTCCCCTTTCTCTTTGTTTTCATTTTAAAATTTGACAACCTTTGTTCCATTCTAATTTTTTTTTTTTAAGAGATCTTCGAACCCCATTCACTCAACCAACAAGGAAAAGGGAGTGGTTAACCAAGGTTAAACTCGCAATGATAATGAAGGGGAGGGAAAATCAACACATACACAACCATCCCGCAACACCCATAATTCTTCTATTAGGACCACATATGGGATTTTAAAAAAAACTCTATTTCACTCCTCCTTTTTGCAGCCTTCCAAAACCACTCACAGGATATCCCTTGTACCTTATTATTGCATCTCCTCCATTTATTTCATGGGCCTTTCCCTTCTCCCCTCCCTCCACAAACATCTCTTCTTTTAAATGTTGAGTGCATTGAAATATAGCATAGGTTTAACGTTTCTCTAGCTTGAACTAACACATGGGTTATGCTTTGATTACTCTCTTGTGTGGTCATTGTGATCCAGGTGGATATTAGTGGCCACCCACCTATTCCAAATGGCTCCTCTTGTCATTTTTTAGTTCAACACGTTCTTCTATACTTATTTGTAATTGTGGATTCTACACTTCTAGGGATGTCTGAAGCCCTACACATATTCCAAGTGGACACTGGGGGTCGCCCACCTTATCAAACTGGCTTATTTTGGAAGTTTTCATGTTAGCACATTTTTTTGTACTTCCAGGGTCATTTTGGGGCCCTAAACAGTGTTTTTTTGACGTGCCATAGTCAAAATATAAATGGATTAAAATTTTGATGACACAATAAGTAGTTATCGAAAAGACCTTTCCAACGAGATATCACGCGCCTAAAATGAAGATCGTATGCAAAAGTTACGATCCCGGGAATTTAATGTACTAACTTACCCAAACAGGGCCCACATGACTTTTCACGTTTCAGCTCCTAGGGTTAGGTTTTTGGATGTATAGTGTTTTGGAATTCATTTTTATCATAAAAAAGGCCTTCAGATCCTCATTGTAATCATATTCTAGTGAATGAGCATAGTCGTCACATCTCTTCTCAGAGATAAAGATGCCACCATTCTAACAAGTATTGCACTCTATATTTTTACAGTCTCTTTACAATTCTTCCAATAATAGAAATCAATTATTATTGTATTTATCTGTTTCTGGAAATTTTCATGAGTATTTCATTGGAATATCTCTGCTTTCATTTCGTTCTGAAAATAATCTGGATCAGTGGTATCATTGCAGGCTTCTCTTGATTTTTTTTTAGTTCATGTCCCCAAAGAGGTCTAGGTATAGACAGTTGGGTCTTGAGCTTGTCTCTCTTGAGTAAAATCACTCTCTCACACCCAATAAACCATCAATGGTGGCAGATAAGATAAATGACAAAGAAGAATATTATATTAACATGTTGCTTGAGCAAGCTCTCGTATGATAGAGGGGCAAAATGATGGAGAATTTTTCACACATCCTTCAATGCCTGCTGATAGAAACATACACATCTTCATCGAGCAGCCATTTTGGAGGAACCTCTTTCTTCAAGGTACAAGTTACTTTGATATTCCCATATTTGAAGGTCAGATAGATGCAGATGCCCTAGAAAAATGGTTAAATCTATTAGAAGGTTATTTATTCACAATTTTTCCAATGGGGAAAAGATCACCTTCGCACTTCTCAAGGATCTCTCCCATGTCAAACATTGGTGGGAAACTTACTGGGAGAAAAGTTCCACAAAGGAATATAGAATATATGGGGTCGAGCCCACTTGGGATTTTTTTTTTTGAATGCGGTCAAGGAACAATACTACCATGTTGATAACTATGAATACCAGTACATGATATGGACCACACTACAGCAACAGAAGAGACAAACAGTGTCAGAGTTCACAATTACTTTCCATAACTTGTGCACCAAGCTGGGTATCAAAGACTCTGAGTGACATCTGGTTCTGAAATACTATGGGGCTCTACATAGGTACATTCAAACCAAAATGGATTTCCTAAACATCTCATCATTGGGAGCTGCCTATGGATATGCTTTCAAAATCGAGAAGAAATTTAGGCACCAAAACATATGGGAATTCAGGTCTTCAAATMTACAACAACAAAAGCATGGTAAAGAAGGCCCTAATCAACAGCCTCTAGAAAACCATTCCAAGAAACAGAAAAAGAAGGGTAAAGGAAAGAAAAACGATGACACTAGGAAGTGGTGTGACTTACAAAAAATCCCCTGGCACAACACCGATGAATGCCACTCGAAACAGTCATTGGTGGTCGAGGTCAAAGACACGAAGTTGAACCGTGATTCAGAATCCGGTCCAGAAAATATTGAAAACAGAAAGATCATCGACGTACACCCCACTGCTATTGTCGCAACCACAACAATTCAACCAGAAGAACCACTAGATCCTGAAGAGGGGGAGAGCCTTTTCCATTCACAGATGTGGGTGAAGGGGACCTCGTTGCATTTCATTGTTGATAACCATAGCCAAAAAAAACTCATCTCAGCTAAGGTCATCAAATAGTTTGGGTTGTCAACAACACCACTTCTGCAGCCATACAACATTGGGTGGCTTCACTGGGGACGAGATATTTGTGTCAGCCAACAGTGTTGCATATACTATGGCATCCAACCCTTCGAGGATGAGGTAGTGTGTGATGTTGCCCCTCTTGATTTCTATGATGTTGTTTTGGGCCAACCATATATGTGGAAACGTCATGTTGTCTATGATTCTAGATCCCGTAGTGTCATTATTACTCTGGGAGGTCAACTCTATAGAATACCAGAGGTAGTTCTGACTACTGTTCCACCAAAACAATGTCGCAAGGTAATCTCTCATACTGCAAAATTCATCCTCTTCACAACTTGTTCAAAGGATGCACAGAATACCACTACAACCACTGTAGCCTCAACACCTTATATCCAGCAAAAACATATTGTCAAATAGAAAGAAGATATTGTTTCTTCACCTACAATGGTTCCTACACCAAGCCCCATCAAACCCATAGAAAACAGGTTGGTGGAACATATTCAACCCCTCCAGTAACAGGTTTGTGAGAGTACTCCACAGACCAAGTAGCACAACTTCTCCAACAAGGAACGCAACTCACCAAGATTCAGATTCAGAAAATGATTTATCCTCTTCCCTGGGCACTCAAAGCAATGGATATCATTTCTTCCTCAAGGGGGAGTACTGATCCAGGTGGATATTGGTGGCCACCCACCTATTCCAATTGGCTCCTCTTATCAGTTTTTAGTTCAACACATTCTTTTGTACTTATTTGTAATTGTGGTTTCTACACTTCTGGGGTTGTCTGAAGCCCTGCACATCTTCTGGGAGGAGATTGGTGGCCTCCCACCTAATACAACTGGCTTATTTTGGAAGTTTTCATGTCAGCACATATTTTTGTACTTCTAGGGCTGTTTTGGGGCCCTAATTTTTTTTTTTTTTTTGGTGCCATAGTCAAACTGTAGACAGAGTCATATTTTGATGGCATAATGTGTAGTTCTCGAAAATACCTTTCCAAAAGGCTATCATGTGCCTAAAACAGAGATCGTATGCAAACGTTATGACCCTGGGAAGTTAATGTACTAACTTACCAAAATGGGGCCCACATGAATTTTAGTGCTTCATCTCCTAGGGTTAGGTTTTTGGATGTCTATGGTTTTGGCATTCATGTTTATCAAAACAAAGGCCTTCATAGCCTCATTTTAATCATCTTTTGGTGAATGAGTGTAGTCGTCACATCTCTTTTCAGAGATAAAGTTGCCACCATTATAGTGAGTCTTTCACTCTATATTTTTACAGTCTCTTTACCATTCTTTCATTAATAGAAATCAAGTATTGTTATGTTTCTTTGTTTCTAGCAATTTTCATGAGTATTTCATTGGAGTATCTCTTCTTTCATTTCGTTCCAAAAATAATCCGGATCACAGTGCTTGTTATCATTCATCCTAACTATAAATAGGTGGTGCCTCACTTCTTACTGATGACCATCATTTTCTAGAAAGTTTAGAAAGGGCATTATTACACTCAGTAATCATGCACGTTTTGGCCCCATTCTTGAAATCAAGATAATAACTAGCATTTTATGTTGAAGCTATGAAATATTTCCCCCCCGATGTTCCATCACCATAGCTTTAATTCCAGGGATATATAGATAAGTAATTTTTTTAAATAATTTCCACAAATTTTATTTTTATCACTTCATTTATATGCTAATCTGAAAAGAAAAAAAAAATATCTTCTACGAAAAAATGTGTTTTCCACAAGACCCATCACGTCCACCTACAAGAATAAAGCTGAGAAATTTGGCAAGGACCCCATTTTTGAAATCTCATTGGTAAAATAAGAGGAATAAGTTGATATGTATACCCCAGGACCTATGTACAACTATATAAAATGTGTCATTAAAAAGGATACATCATTCCAGTGGGGAGATATTTATCAAATGTTCACTAACCAAACGTTTCCCCAACTACCAAAGAAGGATCCAGACCTCACTATATACTAAGACATCAAAAAATATAGGTTACACATAATAGCATCTCATACAACAATATTCCCCAATGTTGAGGCCATATCCTAGATAATTAAGCACACACACATAGATAACAAACAATTAATCAACGCACAAGGAAGATTGATTGCTTCCTTCCAGCCATCGGTGATTACTTTTTTCTATCAATTGATTGAGGGATATATGTCATTGAATGATGAAATTATGAAATGATTACCTCACAATCCCAGGGATCGTATGAAAAAATGGTGGGTTCCAGGTAAAAAGGTCAAGACTAGAGCATTAAAGGATAACTCGACTAATTTACTCAAGCTTCACCAGTATCCAATGGCCATCTTGTTAATATTATATGGGGAGATTGACACTTAGATATTTATGGTGTCATGGGTGCCTCTCATTCACTATTTCACCACTTCTGGATCCTCATTTAACTAGGCCAAAATTCTTTCTTCAATGCTAGAACAAGCAATCTCAACTGCAAAACATATGGCCCCAGGGAAGTATCCCAGTTTTCATATGGCCTCATATATGTTGGACATGATGTTCTTGGTCCATTTATACCTAGAGATGGGTTGGTCTTGCAAACCAGGTGATCTTCCCATCCATGTATATTGTAAAATCCTCTACGAACATAAGTATCGCTCCAATTACCAGTAGATTTGTGACAATTTTCAGATCCCTCTATTTCAACTATTATTTTTCGTTCATGCAATTTTTATGTCAAACAAATCTTAGGACATAGTGGGAAGGGTATGGAAATGGTATATCACGAAACATCGTACATACATTAGAGTCTACTTCCCAACTTCTTTCTCGACAGGTTGGTCTTGTGGGAAATAGCCACAGGGGATTCACCTTGTTGACCAATATCTTATCATGTTCATTCATAAAGGGGGGTTTTTAATTGTGAAAAACATAGTCAATATATTGTAGGTATTGGAGGGGGATGTGGGTATTGGGGGGTTTATAGGTATTGGGGGGTATAAATGGGGTATCTAATAAAAAAGTGGTTTATTTTATTGGAAAGATGTATTGGGAGGGGATTTTAGTAGAAGGATTTTTGGAGCTATTTATCAATATCTAGTGAAAATAGGGGTATTCATTAATATCCCATGAACACAGGTGTTATGTCACAGGTTCATTGATTGAATACCCCATGGAAATAGCCTATCAAAATCTGGTATATGGGTTTGGTGTAGCATTAAGTAGAGACAAAAAAATGATATGGCCTCCCCTACCACTCTGGGTTGGTTCCTATTCCTCATAAGACGTTAAGGAATCATAATTAGAATTTGACACCTTATCCTCTTTTCACTTTGGTGGAGAAATATTCTGCAGGAATGATCCCATGAGAATCGTCAGAACAGACTGCCATAATTGAAAATACGGGTGGAGTTATGAATACAAATCCTGGGAGGAAGAATAAATCCACCAAAGGGTGACAAATTATGATGAAATGATTTTAAGGAGAGGCATATCCCAACATAAAGATAAGATACAAGATGAGAATAAATCTAGGGTTGTAGAGGAAGACAGAAAGAAGAGACTAGAAGCAGAAAACTAGCCAAAGATTGAAGATGAACATAAAATTAAAAGAGGAATAAGAAAGAAGCAGAAGCAGGGTAGAAAATGAAATAATCAGAAGCCACGATAGAACAAGAAGAACAAAATTAAAGAGAAGAGGGAGAGATGAAAATAGGAGAATATAATAGGAAGAAACAAGAAGAAGTGCAAGGCTTGGATCCAATGGATTATGATATTCCTAGATAATCCTCAGATGTGCGCCTAACTGGAGGGAATTTCCCATTAGGAGAATTGGGGCTAGAGGAATTTACAATGTCCAAATCCTAGAAGGTATCCAATATGAATTCATTTAGATTCGACAAAGATTCGGGAGAAAGTGTCCAGCATAACATTAGAAAGTTTCCTATTACTGGAGCAGTCTCATTCTCAGTCACCATAGAGAAATATGTGGTTGAAAATTTCACAGATGATCCTTTGGATATTTGTTTAGCTAGTGTGGCCTTCAATCAAGCCTTTGAGTAAAATCTAAAGAGTATGATGCAGGATATTGAAGAATACAAAGAAACAATTAGGACCCTAAAATAAGAGGAGTGATTCTACAAGGGATCCAAAACCAATGTCCAAGAGTTCATAATAAGTGTTGAAAGGTTAAGGAAGGAACTCCACAACTTAACCAAGGAAATGTATCTTGGAGTACAATAATTGGAAAAGAAAGTATCTCAAATCTTAATACAGCTATAAAAAACTCAAACAAAAAACATGGATTTTATCGGGATACAAGAAGGTTTAGACAATATGAAGCAATGGATAGAATACAATCCGAATGTCCCTGAAATTTTACCAAGAATGAGTGATTAGGAAAGTGATTAGAACAATGTTACACTTTCTAATTGCCAATAATCACAAGAAAACATGGAGAAATATTTATATAATTCTTTGGGCATCATAGATGATTTTAGGGTCTAAATTTCTCCAATGGGATAATTTTCCGTGGTTTTCCCAAAACAATATTCGCCAATTTCCATTTTTTCTAGAAACAATTTTCCTGAATTACATAGAATAAAATTATTTTACCTTAAAAATCACCAAAATTTTATAGAAACTATATAAAAATCCTTAGAAAATTGAATATTTATATAAAATTATAGCCAAACATTTTACATTTTTCATATTAAGGACTAGTAATATTAGCCCATGTTTCTACTTGTTAATATAAATTTTCATCCTTAAAACTATCCCTGCTAGGCATATGTTTTAAATTCCACAAGGAAACCATTATTTTATCCATCAAATATCATTTTCCTCAAATAGGTAAGCTAGGACAACCCAAGCCAAATGAACAAGTATAACATCCCATGAGGTTTCCATAGAGTCCTTGTTGTACGATATATTTGTTTCTATTTTATATTATCATGAATTATGGGTAGCTTGTATCAGAGACAAACATAAAGAGGAATCTTAAGATAAATTTGGATTTGTAAATTTCATAGTTTATTTTTTGTAAATTAGAAATAAACAAAATAGGGAAGATCAAGAATTTGTAACTGTCCCTAGGGAATTCAAGAACTCCCAAGAAATAGTTACCAAACTCAGCTATATAAACCAAAGAGTACCCATTTTGAATGGGCTCTTCTATTCTATAATTTTTGGAGAAATATTTTTCTGAAAGTAATAGTAAGAATCCCTTAGGGCCATTTCGATCGAGAGAAAACAATTTTTTCTGATAATTGTTGGTTGTGAACTACTTCCACCGAAAGTTGAGTTATTTTGAAATATTGTAAGATTACATTGTTCATTACAGACTTCTCTCACATGAATGTGTGTCCTTTTATAGTATTTGTTCTTCTATTTTATTCATGTTTTGAGATTATGAATAGATGGGAATGAATGAGTTAATGTGATGGATTTCTCTTTGCATATATTTATTTATGTATGTGTTAACAATATTTGTCCCTATAGAATCTATCTAAGTAGGGGTTGTATGCAAGGATTCTATACATTTATATATGTTTATTCATTAGATTCATTGCTCCTAGCTAGTATAGAATAGGTTATATTTATTTTCCACATCTAGCATAGTTCATATCTACACATAATTCATTCCCTTATTCCATCAACCATTCACTAAACCCTCATATAAGTAATGGTAGTCAAGATAGAATATAAATGGGACTCTTATCCCAAACAATGTAAACTCTAATTGGGATTTCATATCAAGGAGTACCACAATCTATTGAAGGGAATTTTTCCCACATCAACATATTTTGGTGCTAGAAAGAGGACAAAAGTTGTATGGCCACTAGAAATCTTTGATATTTGTGTGGCCAAACTTCTAATAATACCTAATGAGAAATAAAGTTCATATTTTTCATACTCTAGAGGATAACCCCGAGTTAGAATCCCTTACGAAGATGCTTCCACTACTCTTGATAAACTAGTTATTCGAAGCCTTGAACCTACACTTAAGACCTTGTATGATGCTCCACATATCGAGTTCAACGAAACCCGACGGATAACTCATTCCCTCACAAAACTGATTAGTCATGTACATGTGGCATCTATGCTTCCTAAGAGACAAGCTACCTATTGACATGTAACTCATCCCAATGTTCTTGCTAACTCCATTAAGGACTTAGTTGAGTTGACTTTATGGGAGATACCACAACCATTATACCATATACCTCCTACTCCCCCAGGTTCCACTCCTCCCTCCCCCAACTTCGAATTTGATTCTAAATATAAAGAGGACACCAAAAGGATTCCCAATATGGTTAATAACCAGAACCAAGCTCTTGCATGCATATCAAAAGGATATTTAAACCTTCTAGGACTCATTCACGAATTGCCTAAATTCCCAGAAATGATTTTTCCCAAATTTGATCCTAACAAGTAATGTTCTCTAGAAAACTATATAAAGAATTTCTAAATAGTAGTCTAAATCATGAATATCGAGCATGAAGACATAGTATGCAAGTATTTTCCCTGTAAMTTTGAAAATAAGGCATCCATGTGGTATGGAAATCTTTATGTCATGTTCATAAGAATGTGATGCATTTTAGAGATCATTCCTTAATAAATTTGGAGAAGAGAAAACTCTTGCAACCCTTCTTATAGAATTATTTTCTATCACAATGTATAAGAAGGAGAAGATAAAATATTTCAATTAACATTTCACAACCATCCTCAATAAATTTCCTACTGATGTCAAGCCTACTAAAGAATCGATTGTATAGTACTATACTTATTCCTTGCATACCTCTATAGCCATGTTTATTAAAATATCCAACAAAAAAACTCAATCAGAAAATTTTGAGGAAGAAAAGGATGCGGAAAAGGAATTTTTTTCTCTAGGTAGTAAAATATGGGAACATATGATAATAAAAAGGTTAGTAATAAACCCTTTTGACTGACCAAACCACCCGAGAAAGAACCAACTAACTTACAAAATCTACTCAAACTACTCAAAACATTATGCAATGAGGTGGTAGACCTGAAGAAAATGTTGGACATACTATCATTGATGTCAATAGTCCATGATGCACATGAATCCCAGAAGGGAAAGAGCAGTGAAAAAATGTGATCGGGATCAAAATACCCACAGGATAAACCAAGATTGTTAGATTCGTAAGTGCCAGATAAAGGGGAGGGATTTATTGTGGAGCACGAAGGGAGAATTAAACTACACGTTATTTCCAATCACGCAATTAGTCTAGCCTGTCAAATCTCATCGATTCAAAGAAAGACGAATGTGGTTGATCCACCAAAAATCGCACAACTTCAATTATGGAGTTTGGGTGACGGGTTAAACCACGCACAAGTAGCAGTTCTGCAATCCACATCGACCGTTGGACCAATTTGAGTGGAAGGACATAGTAATTCATGGACCATAGATCATGGAAGTGACATACGCATGGTCAACCCGACATTGACCACTTCAAGTAAAATCGACTGAAGGAAATGTGCATGAAGGAATTTCAGCCGAAGACAAAGTTCTAATGTAAACTTGAGCCATCTGATCGTAGGTAAATTTTTGGGAAAAATAAGAGTTGTTGGGTTTAAACCATGGCAAATTAGCATCGCAGATAGATCAAGTCGTCGATCTAAAATCACAATCAACGAACAAAATTCATTTTTTGTTAAAAGTTGTGAGGAGGTTACACTTCGGGTAAAACAAGAAGTAAGAAAGGTGAAGTTAACCAAAGTTCTGAAGTCATGAACTTCTGCCAACCATTGGATTAGAGGAAGAGCAGGGAAATCCTATCAACCGTTGATCGATTCAGAGCACACCAAGGATCAGAATAGTGGTCAAATTTGGTGCTAACCACTTCAGCAAAAAAGGATTCAAAACATATGAGTTCACCTGAAGTTTGAAGTTTTGAAGTCAATCTCAGTCGTCGATCTAAGATACATTTCAGGAGATAGTACAACCATTAGATCCAGGAGAAAAACATGTGCCACATGAGGAGATCCATGTTAGCAAGGACACGTGGTGCAATCAGATGATGACAAGTGTCAAAGTGCAGTTGGCACTTCAGGTATGCGTAAGTCACGAATCTAAGTGACACGTGGCAGCCACTCGGCCAATACCAATTCACAAGTGATGTTCGTAGCTATGTCACTCTGGGAGTATGTACTTTGAAATTTTTCACCACCAGCAAATGCCCAGAATCCCGAAGTTCTAAAATGAACGAGAACCGTTCACTCACCCATTGATTAAGTCATAATCGTTGGATTAAGAAATAAAATAATGAGTAAGGATTGGATCCAGACCGTTGATTTGGTTCTGGGAATTTTGCCATCCATCGGATCAACCCGTGTGAGAGGTAACCATTTGGAGAAATTGAAAACTTTGGAAGATATGATGATTTTCAAAGAAAAATCGTCAAACGCCAAAATCCTAAGAACTAGGTTCTATCCCCAAATCATGGGTTACAAACACATAAGACATAAGGCATTGGGAACATCACTTAGAAAATAAGCCCATGGTTTCGCACAGATGGTCACATGTAAATGGTTTGAAGAAAGCGCCTCTACAGAATTTGATTTCTGCAATATTTGAGAGACATGAAATTCAGTTAAATGAAATCGATTCATACCTGTGATCGATTAATGAAAATCATTTTCATTAAATTGAAAAGGATTCTTGATAATATTTCAGTAAATAAAAACAAACGAGATTATTGTTAATGAAGAGGTGAAATGGTCGAAACAAAGGGACATAATGTTTCATAGCTCACACCAGTTGGAAGAGTATATAAACGAGAAAGAGTGGTGAGAATAAAGTGTCTCTGCAGTCTAGATAAGAATATCAAAACAAAAGCAGAGTCCAAGAAGAAGAATTGTTGGTTCTTATGCAGTGATGGTGGAAGGGGGGAGCATGGAAGGATTCATATCATTACTAAGAAAATTGTAAAAGATAAGGGAGTGGGATCTTCCTAGGGTTGGTGCCCTAAATACAATGGAGTTGGTGCTTCCTAGGGTTGGTTCCCTAAAGATGAGGGAGTTGGTGCTTCCTATATTTGGTGCCCTGAAGAAGGGGATTTGTGTCTCCTAGAGTTGGTGCTCTAAAGAGGATTGGTGTCCTTCACTATTGTTTATAGAACATTGTAATTGATTTTAAATATATTTATGTAATTTATTTTACACACAATTCATTGTTGATTCATTGTGGTAATCAATAAAATATAAAAAGTAACTGTTAATTGAAAAAGAGGTAATATCGATNCCCCTCTCAGTATTCCAACAATTGGTATCAGAGAGGATGCCTTCAGCACAATCTAACAATTGGAAGGTAGATCTTGAAGATGTATCAACAAGAGGGAATGTCTAAAAACAAAGCACCATTTTTCAATGGAGGAGGCTATTCTCTATGGAAGGTAAGAATGAAAAACTTCATGTTGGCTCTTGGTTTTGATATCTGGCAATTTGTTGAAGATGGTTACACTGCACCAACTGCTCCACCCAAATACGCTACAGGAAAGAAAATTTGTAATGACAACTCAAGAGAAGTTAATGGAATTCTAGGAGGGTTGACTAATTATATATGTGTAAAGGTTATGCATTTTAAATCAGCCAAAGAAATATAGGACAAGTTGGAGGTTGTATATGAAGGATTTGACAAAGTCAAGGAAGCCAAACTACAGATGATCCGGATTTATTTTTGGCACAAAATGAGAGCAGAGATAATATAAAGAAGTCCACAGAGATATCAAAAATATCCAATAATATAGCAGAAATGTATCAGAGATGAAACCATAAACACGGATATACAGTAATACACGATTTCTATTAATGAAATAAATGTACAAAGACTGTAAAAATACAAAGTGAAAGACTCGCTAGAATGGTGGCATCTTATCTCTAAGAAGAGATGTGACAGCTAATCGCATTCGCAAGAAGATGATTACAATGAGGCTCTGAGATCCTTTTTACAATAAAAATGAATGCCAAAAACCCTAGACGTCCAAAAACCTAACCTAGGAGATGAAGTGCCAAAAGTCATGTGGGTCGTGTTTAGGTAAGTTAGTACATCAACTTCCCAAGGTCATAAATTTTGCATACGATCTCCATTTTAGGCGTATGATATCCCCTTGGAAATGTATCATAGAGGAGATTCGTTTTTGGGGCTCAATCATGCCTTCAACTATCATTAAGAATCTCTAACACATAAAAAGCTTCATTTAGGCCCTCAAAATAGTATCGAAAGTTAAAAACTGCTAAAAATAGTAAATTACCAAAATTGCCAGAAAACTTTTTGAGCCAGTTGGAAAAGGTGGGTGGCCACTGATATCCACCTAGATCAACAGACCTATAGAACTCATTTTGAAAATATAAAAATGAAAGAAGAAGAAAATATTGTTGAGTACTTTCATAGGGTAGATAAAGTGGTTAACTCAATCAGAGCGGCAGGAGAAGAAATCACAGATAAACCTATAGTGAAAAAAATACTAAGATCATTACCTATGAGATATGATGAAAATATTTCTACAATTGAAGACATGACTGATCTAAGCACACTCACAGTTGATTAGCTTCATGGAATTTTTACAGAAAATGAAACGAGAACAAGGAATGATAAATCGGCAAAAGATGAAACAACCTTAAAGCATCCAAGACAAAGATGAGGTAGGAGAAAAATAACAATGATAATTTATCAGATATATCATATGTATAAGAGGCCAAATTTATAAAGAAACTCCAGAAAGGATTTGGAAAATATAAAGGAAAATTACCTTTCAAATGTTTCAACTGTGACAGAATTGGACACTTTTCTAACAAATGTCCCTATCCCAAGAAGGAGGAAAATGATGAAGAAGTTCACAACCAGAAAAACCAGTACAAGAATAAATTTTATAAGAAAAAGAAAAATTTCTACTCCAAAGAAGACAGTAGCTCTTCAGAAATGAGTGAAGATGAAAATTCATAGATTTTGTTTATGGGAATGAAAAATTAAGACGATAAACATTCAAAAGATGAAGAAGAAGGGAACTTCGAAGAATAAATCCTTAGTGTAATTGAAGAACTAGGAAAAACTAAAAAACAAAACAAGGTACTAAGAAGAGAGCTTATAGAGATTAAATAATCTAATGAATCAAGAGAGAGGGAAGTTTCCAAAACCCGCCAGGATTTAGAACATACAATCATTGATTTGAAGTCATATCTCCTGGAAGCTAATAAAATTGAAGAAATCATTCTACAACAACTTAATGATAAAAAGCAAGTATGTGTGAAACTAGAAGCTAAGATTAAGCTACTAAAAAGTGAAATTGAGAAAGTAAAGAAGGGATCACAATTTGAAAATATTTCAAGGATATTGAATGAAATTCTCAGTATTCAAAGATCAACAAACAGCAAGAATGGTTTGGGATACGCTCAAGGCTCAAATTCTTCATCACAAAGATCTGTCAAGAAACCAATCAGCTACGTAGATGCTCTGAAAAATGCATTTAGAAAAGAAGATAATGAGGCAAAGATGACACGATTGAAAATTGTTACAGATAAACAAAAATAAACACTCTCCACTCGCATAAAAGATGACCAAAAGAAATTCATCAGAAGAAATATCCCTAAATATTTATTTATTGGATATTGCTACTCTTGCAATAATTTTGGGCATGAGGCAGTACATTGCAATGCTTATGGACAATACAATAACAGAAATGTCCAAAGAGATAAGAACAACAAGTACAATAAATAAAAGAGAAACTATAAATCATTTTCTCCTTTGCAAGATTTCAATAGTGAATGCCAAAAATGCAACAACTATGGTCATAAAACAAGTGATTGTAGATTGTCAAAATATGATAAAAAAGACTAATATTCCCCATAATAAAAAAGAATGGAGGAAAAAGAAAATAGAGTGCAATGTAGCATTATATGCGATAAATCAAGAGTGTTAGTGGTATATGGACAGTGGATGTTCCAAACACATGACTAGAGATCAAAGTAAATTTCTCAAGTTAAATAAGAAAGGAAAAGGAAAAGTAACTTTTGGAGATAATATGTCATCCAAGATACTGGGAAAAAGCATTGTTAGTTTAAGAAATAATAAAAACAAAGTAGAAGATGTACTTTTGGTAGAAAATCTCAAACCAAATATTTTAAGTGTAAGTCAGACTTGCGATCAGGGTCACATACTTACTTTTGATTCCTAGAAATGTGAAATCAGAAAAAAGGACACTGGAAATCTAGTGGCAGTTGCACCAAGAACATCCAGTAATGTGTACATCCTCGATATAGAAGAAGAAGAAAAATGTTTCTTATCCAAATAGATGAAACTTGGCTATGGAATAGAAGTTTGGGACATTTAATCTTTAACAAATCGATTAAAGCCAACGAAAAAGAAGCAGTTAGGGACCTACCAAAAGTGATTAAACCTTCAGATCATATTTGTAAACATTGTCAAATAGGAAAGGAAACAAGAGTTAGGTTCAAAACAAAAGAGCATTACACAACTAAACCATTAGAGAATATTCACACAGATCTATCTAGACCTACCAGAACCAAAATCACTTATGGTGAACATTATTTTATGTTGATTGTTGATGATTACACAAGACTAACCTGGGTTTTCTTTTTAAAAGAAAAATCAAAATCCTTTGAGAAATTTAAAATATATAAAGCTCTTGTAGAAAATGAAACAGGCCTAAAAATTAAGTTTCTAATATCATACAATGGAGGAAATTTCACTCAATTCTGTTAAAACCATGGTATCAAAAGACAACTTTCAGCTCCCAGGACTCCTCAACATAATGGAGTAGTAGAAAGGAAAAAAAGAACAGTTCAAGAAGCTGGAATAACTATGCTAAATGAAGCCAAACTTCTGGACAAATTTTGGAGAGATGCAATCCACACAACAATTCACATACTTAATAGATCTCAATTGAGACCCAATCATGACAAAACCCCTTATGAACTATGGTTTGGGAGGCCAGCCTCTGTAAAATACTTTTGAAATTTTGGAAGTAAATGTTACATAAAGAATGATGAAGATTGTTGGAGCATAAT
>SNQJ01S0006507.1:111949-124317 GCA_010110895.2 Picea sitchensis | reverse complement strand
AAAAATTGGTCAAGGGCCAACACTTTTATATTTTGTTAATTACCACAATAGATCAACAATAGACTTGTTTGTGAAATCAATTATAAATAAATATAATTAATAGGAATTACAAGCCTTTTATGAAGAATAGTGAAGGGTGTTAGAAACAATTGTGGTATCAAGGAACAAAGGTACATAGGTCTGCAGGATTGCGCGATAGGTGCCCAAGCACAGCACACAGAAGAAATCTGTTTGGGGCCCGAGTCAAACAAGCAAGCCTGATCATGGACACGAGAAGCAGTGAAAGAGATCTAGACCGTCCGTCTGAGAAAGGACGCGTGGCAGGAGATCGGCGTCATCGGGAAAGTCTCGACAGGGAAGCGCCCATCAGCGAACTTGAAGCCATCGGGATATCGGGGATCTTGGGGACGAGTGATTTGTGCACTTCAAAAGTGTGAACCGTGAAACCCCGATGGAGAGAATGGTCAAAGGCATATGGTAGTGGTCACTTGGACCAGGGCCTAGTCAAAGGGCTAGCATGGAAGGCGCATCGGCAATCAGAAAATTGTGAGTCCTGTGGACACAAACATTGTGTCATCGTGAACATTGAAACTCCGATGGAGGGTTTGGCTACAGTCACAAGAAGACAGGTCATATGGATCGTGTTCTAGCCGGTAGGGGCTAGCTCACAAAGGTGGATCTCATCGCATATCGGGTATCGGATTTCGGGAAGTTGGCACCCCTTACTTCTTGAACTTTGAAACTCTGAACCCCGAATTTTTGATAGCGCCCAGAATCGGGCCCACGGATTTGGCGCCTGGTCATCGAGAAGGAGGCCTGGGGGAGGGGCGTTTATGTGTTTCATTCTTCCTCTTAGGTCACGATGAATCAGTCAATGCAAATGAGGAAGGTGGGTAATACATCATCTCCTTCCTTAAATAGAAGGTTAGAAAGGAGTGTGTACAGAGACAGGCTATCAGTTCCTCCTGACAAAGATCGCGTCTGACAGACGACTGCATGGGAATTATGCCCAACGTCTGCATGCGTAGCCTAGCAGAGAAGCTCCTCAATGTCAAGCATTGAATTCATGATATGATCGTGCCTTGAGCACCAGATTCAGTTCCAAGTATATGTAGGCATTTCTGCCATTTTTGTAGGGGATCGATGGTTGAGCAGAGCTCCTTGGTTGTAAAATTTTGATGAAGCATTGTTGCTCTGGTTATGTATGGAATTTTGAGACTTCTTGCCTTATGAATGCTAGATTCTTTCATGTCTCTGTTTACACTGTGCTAGAGCAGCTCGGAAGTGGAGGATCCAGTCGAGCTGTAGCTATTATAGGATGATGTTGTAATGGATCACTGTAATGGTTATGGAGCCTCTAGTCGGTCCCTGTGATTTCTTTAACACTGAATGACTTGGAATTGGAGGATCCAGTCAAGTCTTGTATTCAGTTTCTTGAAGCCCTGAACCAGGAGGATCCTGTTTTCAGAGTTTTTCCCCTCAAAAACTGCTACAAGCCTGTTTCTCGGAGTTGTTTGTTCATCTCCTCGTAAGTCTTCCACCTGCTCATATTTTAATCAACCCACTAGTTGAAGTTAGGATTCTAGACCTCCTCTATTCTTTACATACCAGACTCAGTCTCTGAGTTAGAATGATACCTCCTTGAGCCATTATCTCCATTTTATCACCCTTTATAAATAAATCGTGACATTAAACTGATGGGTGTCGGGCTCTACTTCTGCAAGCAATCCAGGAGTGACTTCCGACGCTAACATTTTTGGAGTCGTTGTCAGGGACAAAGTTGAAGATTTTCCCTGGGCAGAACGACATTTAACCTCTGATTATGAAGGTGCATCAGACATCATAGCCCTTAAATATTGTTTTTGTGCACCTGGCGACTCCACTGTGGCGACTCCATTGTTTCCACATCACTATTTCAGATGTGACTACTGTCAACACACCTGAAAGCCGACCCTAAGGAGCTTTCTCGAGAAGGTTTCAGCAGCTTCTTTCTCAGTATGAGAAGCTTCCTAGGGTAACGACAATGTTAATATCTGGCCTTTGATGGTGAACAAGGACCAGGCATATTTGAAGCTGCGCATCTTTCACCTGGCAATTCCATGATTCAAGGATCGATTGGCGACTCCACTGGTTCGATATGGAGAAAATCCTTTCTCGCAGGTTTGCTCCTTTTAATTTCTCTGCTATTCCTGGTTTTCCTAATGTTGTCCCCTCTCTGGATGAATGGGGCAATTATTTGCCCATATTTTGAAAAGGTGAAGAGGACAACCTGGCTCAGCACCTCAGTGAGTTTCATGAACTCATGCATCAGTGGGAGATACATCATGAGGATGTATTACTGAAAATGTTCATGTTCTCGTTAGCGGGGGATGCACGTAAATGATATCGTTCTTTACCCTCGGCTACCATTTCTTTTCTCAGTGATTTTCATGCAGCTTTCACCACCTATTGTCAGAGGCTGTATCCCCCTGAGTTAATTTGTCATAATTGTTGTGAGGGATACCACAACTCTATACAAAAGAAAGTTGTTTCTAACGAAAGATGTGGGGAGGATCTTGATGACCTGGATCAGAACTCAGTCCCTTCTCCTCCCCATTCATCTGCATCCGAGGTAGGTTATGAAAGTGATAAAGTTCCTAGGGAGGAGGATGGCGCCCTGAGTAAGATGATAGAGCAGGTGAAATATCTCTCTGCCCAATTAGAAGGGTTGAAATATGAAGAATGTGCAGAGGATTTTCCAATCCTTGAGGCAGACGCTCTGAGCAACTCTTTTGAAGAGATTGTTGAAGATTTATTAGATGAGTTGGCATCTACCCCCGACGAGCTTGTTGTCTCAGATCAAATCAATAAAGAGGTAGTTGTGGAAGAGGATTGCTCTCTTTTCCTTCACAAGATTTCCCACGATGTGTTTACCTTCGGGGTCGAAACGGAGGAGCAGAGGATAGTTCCATTTCTGCAAGTTGGAGAAGCTTTGTCTCCCCTCGACTTCGATGATTATCTGGAAGAGGAGCAGCAGAGCCTGACATCACCTTTTTCTTGTCAGAGCATCTAGACCACTTATGACAGTTACGAATCAGAGTATGAGCTCGATATGCTGGATTTCCAAGAGCAGGTCGCAGAGCCTTATCCCCTGCTCGCAAATGAAAGAAAATGCGAGGAAATAAGCCCCTCTGAGCAGAAAATTGAAAAGAAGAGCTTTCCCACAGGTCCTATCTATGATGATTATGACTCTGACCCTTGGGAGAGCCAAGAAGAGGCACCAGAGGAACCAGAGGAGCAGTCGAAGATGTAGTTTACAGACTGCGCAGAGCCATTCAGTGAGCAGCCACCACCTGATATTAGCGAGCCTACTTCAGTTATTCACCTGCCTGTGGTTATCAGAGACATTCAGTCGTGTGTGAACAACTGTGTAGCAAAAGAGGCTATATTTTTCCAATTCCTTGGAAATGGCCACTCATTCGATGACCCTGTCAGCAAATACATGGAGTGTCATTTCCCCTATGCCTTGGAGCCGCCCTATTTCATCTCAACTACAGCCTGTAAGGAAGAGTTGAAGAGTGTGGTCATTCTGCTGTCACGGTTACACCATCTGCTGGTGATCATCGACAGAAGGAAGGAGCTTATATCCAGGAAGCTGCTTGGATGGCTATGGTGGAAGTTCTCTTTCACCTAGCCCATGTAAAATATTTTATTAGTTTAGCATTGTGTATAAATAAGCTCCTTTGAGCATGTAGCTTTATTTTGTTACTTTTATTTTTCGGCCTGTATTTTCAGCAGCAGGATGTTTTCAGCATGACTCCATAGCCCAACAGTAAGGCACTGGAACTGCAAAATGAGTCCTTAGAGCATCACAGGGACGACTCTATCCCCCATGGAGCCTAATGTTAGCAACAATTGTGGTATCAGAGAACAAAGGTACGCAGGTCTGTAGGATTGCGCGATAGGTGCCCAAGCGCAACACACAGAAGAAATTTGTTTGGGGCCCGAGTCAAGAAAGAAAGCCTAATCATGGACACGAGAAGAAGTGAAAGAGATCTAGACCGTCTTTCTGAGAAAGGATGCATGGCAGGAGATCGGCGTCATCAGGAAAGTCCCGACAGGGAAGCGCCCATCGGCGAACTTGAAGCCATCGAGATATCGGGGATCTTGGGGACGAGTGATTTGTGCACTTCAAAAGTGTGAACCATGAAACCGCGATGGAGAGAATGGTCAAAGGCATATGGTAGTGGTCACTTGGACCAGGGCCTAGTCAAAGGGATAGCATGGAAGGTGCATCGGCAATCGGAAAATCACGAGTCCCGTGGACACAAACATTGTGTCATCGTGAACGTCGAAACTCCGATGGAGGGTTTGGCTACGGTCACACGAAGACATGTCATATGGATCGTGTTCTATCCGGTAGGGGCTAGCTCACAAAGGTGGAGCTCATCGCATATCGGGTATCAAATTTCAGGAAGCTGGCACCCCTTACTTCTTGCACTTTGAAACTCCGAACCCCGAATTTCCGATAGCACCCAGAATCGAGCCCACGGATTTGGCACCTGGTCATCGAGAAGGAGGCCTGGGGGAGGGGCGTTTATGTTTGTCATTCTTCCTCTCAGGTCCCAATGAATCATTTAATGCAAATGAGGAAGGTGGGTGATACATCATCTCCTTCCTTAAATAGAAGGTTAGAAAGGAGCATGTACAGAGACAGGCTGTCAGTTCCTCCTGACAAAGATCGCGTCTGATAGACGATTGCATGGCCATTATGCCCAATGTTTTCATGCATATCCTCGCAGAGAAGCTCCTCAATGTCAAGCATTGAATTCATGATATGATCGCGCCTTGAGCACCGGAGTCAGTTCCAAGTATATGTAGGCATTTCTGCCATTTTTGTAGGGGATCGATGGTTGAGCAGAGCTCCTTCGTTGTAAAATTTTGATGAAGCATTGTTGCTCTGGTTATGTATGGAATTTTGAGACTTCTTGCCTTATGAATGCCAGCTTCTTTCATGTCTTTGTTTACACTGTGCTAGAGAAGCTCGGAATTGGAGGATCCAATCGAGTTGTAGTTATTATAGGATGATGTTGTAATGGATCACTGTAATGGTTACGGAGCCTCTAGCCGGTCCCTATGATTTCTTTAACACTGAATGACTTGGAATTGGAGGATCCAGTCGAGTCTTGTATTCAGTTTCTTGAAGCCCTGAACCAGGAGGATCCTGTTTTCAAAGTTTTTCCCCTCACAAACTGCTACAAGCCTGTTGCCCAGAGCTGTTTTTTCATCTCCTCCTAAGTCTTCCACCTGGTCATGTTTTAATCAACCCATTGGCTGAAGTTAGGATTCCAGACCTCCTCTATTCTTTACATACCAGACTCAGTCTCTGAGTTAGAATGATACCTCCTCGAGCCATTATCTCCATTTGATCACCCTTTATAAATAAATCGTGACATTAAACTGATGGGTGTCGGGCTCTGCTCCTGCAAGCAATCCAGGAGTGACTTCTGACGCTAACAAAGGGCACCAATCATTTTCAGAGCACCAAGTCTAGGAGACACAAATCCCCTTCTTCATGGAACCAACCCTAGGAATCACCAACTCCCTTGTTTTTTAGGGAACCAACCCTAGGAAGCACCAACTCCCTCATCTTTAGGACACCAACCCGAGGAATCACCAACTCCCTTGTCTTTAGGTCACCAACCCTAGGAAGCACCAACTCCCTTGTCTTTAGGTTACCAACCCTAGGAGGCATCAACTCCCTTTTATGGCAAAAAACTTATGAAGCACCAAATCCCTTAAATTACACTTACTTAGTAAAGGAGAGGAATCCTTCTATGATCCTCCCTTCCACCCTCACTTCATAAGAATCATCAGTTCTTCTTCTTGGACTTTGTTGTTGTTTTGATTTTCTAATATGGACTATAGAGACACTTCTTATTCACTACTATTCCTTTCTTATATAGTCACCCAACTGGTGTGAGCTATGAATCATTGTGTCCCTTTGTTTGGACCATCACACCTCTTTATTTAGATTAACAAAAATAATGTTTTCTTTTCTTCATTATTATTCAAACATTATCGTGAAGGATTTTCAAATTAGTTAGAGTGATTTTCATAAATCGATCACTGATATGGATCAATTTCATTTTTAACTTGATTCCATGTCTCTGCAAATATTGCAGAAATCGAATTCTACAGAGGCGCTTCCTTCAAACCATTTACATGTGACCATATGTGCAAAACCACGAGCTTATTAATTTAAGCGATGTTCCTAGCTCTTCACGACTTATGTGTTTGTAACTCGTGACCAGGGGTTAGAACCTAGTCCTCTGGACTTTGACCTTCGGGAATTTTCTCTTTCATCCAATCTTCTAAAGTTTTGACCTATCGTAAGGATTGATATAATGGTTAGCATGATTCCTGGAACCAAATCAACGGTCTAATTTTGATCCTTACACTATCCTTCCACTTCTTAATCCAATGGTTATGACTTAATCAAATATTGAGATGGATGACCATTATTTACTTCCGGAATTCAGGACTTCGGAGGTTCATAGGTCCTCGTAATTATTGTTCCAATTTCCATCGGAGTTGGTCAGTGTAAAAATGGTCAACATGGGAGTGCTTGCGTCATCTTTCCACAACGTTTTTATCTAACAGTCATGTGAGAATACAAATTATCTTAGATCAACGGTTAGCATTGACTTCAGCCTTTGGTGCTTCAGTTAGTTGATGGTTTCCCCCGAAGGATAAACTCCTAGAGTAACGTAACTTGTTGATGTCACTACTAACTTGGCACTGGTTGAGTGGATGCCACATGTCACTTATATTTGTGACTTACGTGTAACTAAATACCAACTGGACCTTGACACTTGTCACAATTTGATTGCTCCATGTGTCCTTTCTAATGTGGTCTTTACTGACGTGGATTTATTGATGTGTCACATGTCCTCCTCCTGGATCTAATGGGCATAGGTTCATCTAAATCCTTGATCCAATGACTGTGATCAGTTCTAGATCAATGTTCTAGATTCATTTTGACCTTTGAGACTTCGAGTTATTCTCTTTTCCCACTTCCCAATTCTCCCAGAGTGAGATTCCCTGAATAAACCTCGAGTAACTTGACTTCATCTAATGATCCTTCTTTGACACGAAAAGCTTAACACGATCCAACGATTGTTGGTAATTTGGCTATTCGGGATCTCATAAATACTTGATCCAATGATTGTGATCAGTTCTAGATCAATGGTCTAGAATCATTTCGGCCTTCGAGACTTCGAGTTATTCACTTTTCCCACTTCCCAATTCCCCAAGAGAAACATTCCTCAAATAAACCTCGAGTAACTTGACTTCATCTAACGATCCTTCTTTGGCGTGAAAATCTTAACACGATCCAACGGTTGTCGATATTTTGGTTATTCGAGATCTTCGGCCTTTGGCCTTGCTTATCCTATCCTTCCATTTTATTTTGATCAGACGTTCAATATAAATCCTCAAATGTTTCTTATATCGGAGGACTCATGTCCTTCCTTGATCTTAATGGCTAGAAAACCTCCCGAAGCTCCTTCTTCAGATCTATCGGTTGAGATCTAATTTTTCCCAACCTCTAACTTCCCCTTAATATGATAGTCGTATACTATCCCGAAATGAAAATGGAGGACTCTTGTGCATGATCTCTTCTAAGATTTTGGGTTTATACTTGGATTCCAACTGAACCAATATCATTGATCTGTTGGGAATTTGATCCCTATCGCGTTAATGTGCTTTCCCTTTTGAGCTTCGATTAACGTTTCTTTCTTCTGATCTGTTTAGTCACTATTTCTCATGATATTTTAATAATTATTTTTGCATTATTTACTCCTTTTGTACATGTATTCTATGTATGCTATATCGCCTAAGATTTAGATATATTCCTTTGCACCTCACTCTATGTCTTCTATAATGTCCCCAAGGCCAAGCCCGGTTGTAAATCTTGTTTATGAAATGAGTTGTAAAAATGTCTTATAGGGGATGGTGAGCCAATTTTATATAAGATGGTAGGATTATGTGATTGTTAGGATAGAGAGCCTAAGTGTTGAAGGCCAAGAGCCTGATTGTGTACATGTATCTATGCACATTATTAATAAAAAAATATAAACACCACCGCGTGCAGACCAACCACGATGAATGAGTGATGGGGGACTAAGATTCCACAGAGTGGGAAAGGGATTAGGGGATGGAAGGTGGGAAGAGGGGCTAAATGTTGAGCCTAGCGGGCTAAGCCTAGGGGCTTAAGTCCTTGGGGAATAATATTAAAATATTATTCCAAAAGACATGTGAATATTATGTTTTATCCTAAGTTCTTTTTGGAAAGACAAGAAACTTCCAAATGGAAGGAATGCATGCTAAAGGAATGCATGCAGTTTCATGGGTGACAAGTGTCAACCCGAGCTCATGCAAATAAAATAGCTGAGATGAGCCATGGTGAGGGTTCCTCCTCCATTCGACCCAACTGTCTCAGCGTGAACAGGTTCGATCCCTGCAAGAGACCTCGTGCCATTCTGAAACTAGGGGGCGAAGTCTATGTGTTGATTTTGGGAAAATTCGATGCATCCTCTGTCTGAGCAGATCGAGCCTATGCGTGTGGAGTCTCTGTCCCGAAGCCGTAACTAGGATACCATCCTGTCATTGTTGATCCTATTTGGAAAGCCCGTGTCTGTTTTCCCCATTGGCTGTTGTGGCCATGCAGTGCTGGACTGCGTGTGGCTTGTTGGCCAATTTGTACAACACTCTCTCCAGGTGAGAGAGGTGATTGAAGTTGGAAGAACAGGTTTCTTGGATTGTGAGTGACTCTCCCCAGGTGAGAGAGTGCGCAGAGGAAGGAGAGAACTCCTCGAAGGAACCCTGTAGCTGCCACAGATCTCAGAGACTTCCGGTTCATTATCTTGCTGAAACCCAAGGAAAGGGAGGTTAGCAGCCGAAGGATTGTCTAGGTGACAGAGAAGGTGTATACTCCTGGGGTGTAACAGGCATGTGGGGAAGGAGAGTCTGTGGGCAGTGAGTATAAGGGGTTCCTGGGAGAGAATTCCTTCCTTGTGACTATGTGTTTTCCCTGTAACCTCATCCTAGCCTAGGATCCCTTGCCTTGGGGGTGGAGCTTAGTCCCAGCTCGGGGGTGACCCACTGCTAAGCTTGATGAGCAGTGTGGTCTAAGGCTAGGAGGTTCGTGGAAGGCCTACACCTGGTTGGTGGAATTACCACCATTTCAAAGATAAGTATCAAATGATGTTTTAATTACTTTTCTACATGTCTGTGTATTTATATTTATCACGTATTATGTTGTGCATACGAATTAATGTTAAAGCCATTGATTATTTATAAAAGAAGTAATTCTTATGGTTACTCTGAGTTTAAATGTGTTTCATTTGCTTAAATGCATGTCTTATATATAGAATTAAGTATGAGATTGTTATTCCACGTAGTAATGTTGCCCCGACCATTGGGTTGATGGTCGAGAGCGTTACAATTTGGTATCAGAGCGTTACAGTATGAAAGAGTGTTACATCTTCTGCACAACTTACTACATTACTTCTCTTGAGATTTTATTAATGTTCTTCTGCGCTTTGTTTTTCATCAATGACAATTCATCATAAAAATATATCATCACATAACAATGCCTTCGACTGTTGACATCAATGGAAACACATCAATGACAATATGTCCAACATTTACTATGTGTATTATAAGGATGTTGATTATTATGCACGGTTTAAAAAATTTCTTGAAAAATGATATCTGAAAAATGTCATAAAGTTGGAGGAGATGAATCTTCTTCATTAGGTGCTTCTTCCCCTTCATTTTTCGCTTCATTTTTCTACTCAACTGTAACATAAAATTTATTATCAAATCCATATAATAATACTTGTATAGCATTGTCTAATCCTTCTAAGCTCATACCTTTTGGAAGAAGGGTTTTCTGATTGGGAGGATTCTGAGGGGGTCTTCTATAAGGTGTTTGATAAAATCCTTTGTGTGAAGATCCTTCTTCTGCAGCTTTTTTTAGGTCAACAACCTGGTTGGATAACTTTTGAAAGGATTTTTGTAGGATTTCCATATCTACGGGTTCAAGATATTTCTTATTTGAAGGTGGTTTAGTAAGAATATCAATCTTCTTCTTGGAAGAAGTTTGTTCAGTTTCAAGATTTGTATTATGTTAAGAACCAAATATCAAAATATCATAAAACAAAACCTCAAAATAAGTACTCAAGTCCTTGAAAAAGAGATAATTTCATATAGTAAGCTTCTTCAAGGGGGAAACCTCCTTACACACCACATAAATTTACAAATACAAGATTATTCCAAATGAAAAGGTCTCCTTGGTACATATAGGAGAATAGGAGGTACAATTACAACTAATGGATCCAAGATGACATAAATAAAATAACAATACTAATGTAATATACCTCAATTAAGGGGTAATATGCCACTATTTAGGGCTTAAAATTCCCCTCCGCTTCAGACAAGTGTTGTCCACAAAGCTTAAGTAATTTTGGATTCTTTTGTATAAAAGACTCATCTTCCCAAGTGGAATCTTTAGTAGGTAATTTCCTCCACTTAATGAGATACTCTGAAATGGATCTATTTCTTAGCTAGTGAATTCTTGTGTCAGTGATAGATTTAGGCTCTAATATTATTTTTCCTTCCTCGTCAAGTTCTAACAATATAGTTTGAACTGGGAGATTGTCACCTATAACCTTCTTTAAGCATGAAACATGGGAAATAAGGTGTACTCAAAAAGATGTAGGCAACTCCAATTTGTATGCCATAGTACCAATCTTTTGCAACACCTTATAAGGGTCATAGTAATTTGGTGATAATTTATTATCCTTCTTAGCTTGCTTGAGGGACATATGTTTGTATGGTTGTAGGCTTAAAAATACTCAATCCCCTACTTCAAAAATTATTTCACTACGATGTTGATATGCGTGGTGTTTCATGCGATTTTTTTCCATGGCCAGTTTGTCCTTTAAGAGTTGGAGAAATTGTTTTTGATGCTCGATGTGATCTTACACTACTTGAACCTTAGATTTTTATTTTAGAGAAGAAGTGATGGAAGGTGGGTGATATCCATAGAGAGCCATAAATGGTGTCATTTTTGTTGCAGTATGAAAGGAACTGTTATACCACCATTCTGCCAAGGGTAACCACTTGAACCATTTTGTTTGTTTATCATAGGCAAAGCAACAAAGGTATGCTTCCAGACATTTTTTCACTATCTCGGTTTTTCCATCGGATTGAGGATGATAAGATGAGTTATGAGCCAATTGAGTACCCAAAAAAAGAAAATAATTTTGTCCAAAAATGTTCAGTGAAGATGGGATCTCTGTCACTTACAATAATCTTTGGGATTCCATGTATCTTTTGAACTATATCCATGAATGTGGTGGAAACTGTACTGGCTTTGAAAGGATAAGAGAGTGCACAAAAGTGTGTGTACTTGCTCATTATATCAACAATAACCATGATGACACTCTTTCCTTCAGACTTCGGTAACCCTATAATGAAATCCATGGAAACATCCTCCCAACAATGACTTGGGATGGCTAATGGTTGTAAAAGACCCCGGGTCATAATTCTTTCCACCTTGTTTTGTTGGAAAACTAAACATTCTGCCAAAAACCTTTGAACATCAGTTTTAATGCCATCCCAAAAAAATTCCTTATTGACCCTATGACAGGTTTTCAAAAATCCTAAGTTCCCTCCTACCAAAGAGGTGTGCAATTCCAAGAGTACATTTTGTTTGAGTTGGCATTTCTTACACAAATATAAGCAATCTTTGTACCATATTGATTCATTTTTCCATGTAAATGTATCTTATGCACTAGTCCAATCCTATTGCAAACTTTGAATGAGAGTCCACACATTTTTGTCATTCTTTCATTCATCCCTCGCTTCTATTATCCAATCAGGTTGGATGATAAAGATAGCACAGAGAAAGGCATCAACATATTCATCATTTCTTGAGAGTGCATATACCAAAACATTTTTCTTTCCTTTTTTGTAGATGATTTCAAAATCATAACCCAACATCTTGGTCACCCATTTTTGTTGTTCTTCTGAAGATAGTCTTTTTTCCAAGAAGTATTTAAGACTATCATGATCTTTTTTTATCCTTAAGTGCCTACCTATTAGGTAAGGGTGCCATTTCTTCAATGCATGTAGTATTTCCATCATTTCCTTCTCATAAATGGGTGTGTGTAAGTCCTTTCCCTTAAGTGTCTTACTTTCAAAAGAAATGGGTCTTCCTTCTTGCATTAGAAAAACACCAATTCCCTTTCCCGAGGCATCGCATTCCACAATAAAGGTTTTTGTGAAGTCTGGTGTGGTCAAGATAAGAGCTTTTCAAA
>SNQJ01S0006507.1:31605-51893 GCA_010110895.2 Picea sitchensis | reverse complement strand
AAAATCATAGTATTTTCATAGCACAATCAACATTTTTAGTTATTTTCTCAATTATTTACAAACAATTATTTATTTCTGTAAACGACCACTAAGTGCAACAAAAATTAAGGCACGAGGACAGTAAAACATAAAAACTGTATAAACTAATATTTTAAATTTTAGTAGAGTTTAATTGTAAAATTCAAAACTATTATTGAATTTTTTCCCTATTTGGCTAGGATTGAGGTTGTTTTTCTTACGCGACACAACATTATTTTTACCAGCATTCCTTTTATCTAAACTAATTGAGTTGATTAACAACCCAATCTATCCATTGGCATTGAGGCTTGCATTGTAAGTTGAAGGAAAATACTACTTATAACTAGATAAAGTTCACTCGATATATTGGGATTTAAAATCGTGATCAATTGTTAATGATCAATTATAGAAGAAATTGTAGACAAACTTGGGAGCAATATTTAGGGTCTGACTTACACATGGAAGTTAAATGAAAATACAAAAAGTTCACTAGTAGCCGACAAATAACACTTAAGAATGCAAATCATCCACAAAATGTATATCAAATACTCATTGACGATGTCAGAAATTTAAATTGCACACATAAATAAAAACAACACACTGGGAAATCAAACTCCTGACAATCATGATGCTTATTAAATCTACATGGCTAGCTACAACACCAAAAGCATGTAACTTTAAATTAAAAAACAATTTCATTGCAAACAAGTTGCATTTACATACTAATAACTAGAACAATAGAGGCTCAAATTGTTGACAAACAACTAACAAGTTACTGGGAAAATAACTCAAAAAGAGTCCCAAAAGACTCACCATTTATGCCTTGTTCTTAATTTTCTTGACATATTTTCTCTTGGGTTGATTGGTCCATAATTGGATCCTGGAGCCAAGATGGGGTCCAAGAAGGCCTAAAAATAAAATTGCTCGGAATCTATTCAAAATAGACGTGTGTGTAGACCTCATCGATACAAATCCAAAGAAATTTGAACATGCTCAAATGGACATCGTATGACCAAGATATCGTGATCTGTTCGTTTTTCCAAACAAGCAAAATTTGTTGACTATACAATATGTATAGTCCGTACAGTGTTGACGAGGTAGCTGGCTGTACAAGTCGTACGACCGTACAGGTGATGTGGTAGTGATGCAGTGGTGTTGACCGTGTAGTTGATGGTCGACAGATGGATGAGTGATATGGTGACACGTGGCACCACTACAAGGGTGACATGTGGCATGTCCGTACAGATGACGTGGCAAGGCCATACAGTTGTACAACACATGGTAGTTGGCTGATGTCGCAGGTAAAGTGGCATGTGATAGGGTAGACATGGTGGCAGTTGCATGGACCAGTCATATTTGGACACGTGGCATGTTCATAGGCAAGTGTGATGGTGCCAGATGGCCCAGTCCTAGGCTGCCACGTGGCACCCCATCATTGGATAGTTGTATTTGCAAAAATTATATGACTCCATGAGAGTCGACCCCATGACCTCCGGTCCAGGCAAACATTTTGGCAGGGTCGGGCTACGAGCCCACTGTAGGTGTTGCTTGTAAACCATAGTTTAAATCAAACATTTAAACTTACCGGTGTTGCAAGTTTGGGCAGATTAAGAGTTGGGGCCTATCCCCAGCCCTAGAGCACACCATACGACTGTTCCATATGACTGGATAACTTTGACGGTTGGCGTGGGAATTAATACATATCCCTCGGTGCATATGACCTTGACATATGAACCTGTGTTGTAACGTTTGGAGTGTGAATTTGTTGTGGTTTAAGCCACAGTCCTATAGTGTTCCACCATGTGTCCCTACCATATATAGATCAACGCAGATGTGTGTGGTTAGGCACCTAGTCGGTCGGGCTAGCCCACCTACCAAGGCACTACGAACTAGGGGCTAGTCTATACGGATATGCGCGTGGAGCTTATAGCTCGAGGCCACATGGGTAGAACCTTATGACCAGGAGCCCAGAATGGAGGGGCTAAGGACTAGCGCACTAGCCCATGGAGACCTGGAGGGCACCCAGATGACTAGGGGCCCGCGTGAAGGGGGTTGCACCCTTAATTTTGGCCAAATAGTGGGTTTTCCACTATATTATATGACTTTTATGGATTTCTTTAGCAATTTTTGGAGATTTAATTCATTTTTGGAGGATCTTGGGCCCTTTTTGAGGCGAGATCTTGGGGAGAAGTTGGGAGGTTGTTACCCACTTTAGGACTATATAAACTAGAGGCTCTTGAAGCCATAGGGGAGGTTCAAATCAGGAAAATGCCGATGAATTGTTGAGGCAAAGCCACTTTTATGCAGGGAAGCCATTGAGGAGAGCACCTTTGCAGGCCATTTCTGGGAGCTTCGTTCATCCGATTTTAGTGCCATTAGTTTTGTTGGGTTCTTGAGATCTGGTAGAATAAGACCAGATCAATTTGTAACATTTTTGGTACTATTATGATGTACTTTTAAAGCTTTGAACATAAATAAGAAATCCTCACCCACTAAGACAAAGGCCCGGAGATGTAGGCGAGATTGTCGAACTCCGTTATCACTTTGGTGTTTTATTGTTTGTTGTTCCTCATGCTTATGTTCATATCTATATATTATCTTATGGATTCTATGTTTCCTCTTTAATTCTTCCTCTTTTCATTAGTTTTCCTAAATGGTAATTTAACTCATGCTTTAAAAACTCCACCATAGTCTTTAAAAGATCTATTCGAATCATGTGGTATCAGAGCTAGTTGACGGTTGGTTTTTGAGTTTGCATGTTTACCAGGGAAACGATCATCTCAGTTGAGAAAATGGAATCTAAAGAGGGAATTTCTCAAGATGAGAAGGATATGAAAAAAACTCTCTTTTCCATGGCCGAGATGGTGAAAGTGTTGTATGAAGACTACTTGTAACGAAAGAGATCGGTTCAAGGGAAATATTCAAAGAATGACAACTGAAAAGAAGAATTGAAGGAATTGCCTTCTACACCAAATTCCAAAAACATCTCTGAGGTATGTAGTGGAAGTCATTCATCAATTTTGCATTGTTCACATCAATATGGTTCTTTTGGTGCATTTGAAAAATGTACAAGAGGTATAGGTTTGAAATTGCTAACCAAGATAGGTTATGAAGGAAAGGGACTTGGAAATAAGGGCCAAGGTATCATTAATCCCATAGAGGTTGTGGAAAGACCTCGTTGTTTAGGATTGGGATATGGTGAAGAGGAGATTGGAGCATTCCCCAAGATGGGCTCCAAGACCTTGGAAGCAAGTGATGCTTCATATGACCAGCTTAAGCCATTGCGGGAACACTTCACGAAATTCGATGGTGTATCACTCCATGATGGTGATAGTGAATTCAAGTCATCTCCAAAGAAAAGTGAAGATCAACAAGAAAGGTAGAATGGTCATGGTTTTTCCAAATCTCTTTTTGATTATAAAAAGCATAATCATGTAATCCAAAACTTGTGGAATATGTATTCTTGTACTTTTTGTCATTCACCTAAGCATTGTGTGGCCAAGTGTTGGAAGAGACAATGTTTGTACAGGAAGTTTATGTTGACCAAGAAGGAGACACAACATAAAGAATCAAATCCATAATAGAAGAAAGAGAAGAACAAACAATTCTGGAAACCAAAAAACCACTACACTTATTGCAACAGGGGTGAACATCAAAAGGTTAAATGTTGGAAGCTTAATCCAGAGCTTCGTCCAAAGAAGGACAAAAGGATTGCGAATGTACTCACAAAGGAAGAGGCATTACCAACGAAGAAAGAGTAACACCATGAAGGAAAGAAAAAAGTCACTTGGTTATGCCAGAAGTGGATGCCATATCTTCATTGTATTTTGCTTCCATTAATGTAATCACACATGTTGAAATGATGACTTGTTATAACATCATTGTGTACAACATAGTGTTTTTTTTTTATCCTTGTGAGTATGTAATCAGTAAGGTCCATTTTGTAACCTTTTGGAGGACCAAAAGGTCTTAGGTGGGGAGGTGTGATCCAGAATTGGATCTCGGAGCCAACATGGGGTCCAGGAAGGCCTAAAAATAGAAGTGCTAAGAATCTCTTCAAAATGGACATGTGTATAGGCCTCATCGATACAAACCCAACACAACTTGAACAGGCTCAAACATATTTAATATGACCAAGATATCACGATCTATTTGTTTTGTCAAACACACAAAATTTGATGACTGTACAGTCCGTACAGTGATGACATGGCAGCTAAATTTACAAGTCGTATGGACGTATAGGTGATGTGGTAGTGATGCATTGGCACTGATTGGGCATTTGATGGCCAACAAATGGATGATTGATATGGTGACATGTGGCACCATTGTAAGGGTGACACATGTCATGTTCGTACAGATGATGTGGCAAGGTCGTACAACCATACAACACATGGAAACCGACTGATGTATCAGGTACAGTGGCATGTGACAGGGAATACACAGGGGTAGTTGCATGGACCAGTCATATTTGGACACATGGAATGTTCGTATGCAAGTGTGATGGCGCCACGTGACTCATTCCTGGATTGCCACATGGCACCCCGTCATTGGATAGTTGTATTTGAAAAAGTTATATGGCTCCACGGGAGTCAACCCCGTGACCTCCATTCTGGGCAAACATTTTAGCAGGGCCAAGCTACTATCCTGCCCTAGGTTTTGCTTGTAAACCATATTTTAAATAAAAAATTTAAACTTATCGGTGTTGTAAGTTCAGGTGGATTAAGGGTTGGGGCCTAGCCCTAGCTTCGGAGCACACCATACGACTGTTCCATATGACTGGGTATATTTGATGGTTGGCGCGGGAATTAATACATAGCCCTCGATGCATAGGACCTTGATATATGACCTTGTGTTGTAACGTTTGGAGCGTAGATTTGTTGTGGTTTAAGCCATGGTCCTATAGCCTTCTACCATGTGTCCCTACCTTATACACATCAACACGGATGGGTGTGGTTAGGCGCTCGGTCGGGTGGGCTAGCCCACTGAACAAGGCACTAGGAACCAGGGGCTAGTTGATTTGGATATGCACGTGGAGCTTATAGCTCGAGGCCACATGGCCACAACCTTATGACTAAGAGTCTGAAATGAAAGGGATAAGGACCAATGCGCTAGCCCATGGACACCTTGAGGGCACCCATATCACCAGGGGCCCACGTGAAGGGGGTTGCGCCCTTAATTTTGGTCAAATAGTGGGTTTTCCACTATATTATATGATTTTTATGGATTTCTTCAACAATTTTTGGAGATTTAATCCATTTTTGGAGGATCTTGGGCCCTTTTTTAGGCTAGATCTTGGGGAGAAGTTGGGAGGTTGTTACCCACTTCAAGCCTATATAAACCAGAGGCTCTTGAATCCATAGGGGAGGGTCAGATCAACAAAATGCTGATGAATTGTTGAGGCAAAGCCATTTTTATGCAGGGAAGCCATTGAGGAGAGCACCTTTGTGGGCCATTTATGGGAGCTCCGTTCATCCAATTTCAGTGTCGTCAATTTTGTTGGGTTGTGTAGATTTGGTAGAAAAAGACTAGATCATTTTGTAACCTTTTTGACACTATTATGATTTACTTTTAAAGCTTTGAACAAAAATCAGAAAACCTCACCCACTCGGACAAAGGCCTAGAGACGTAGGGGAGATTTCCAAACTTCGTTATCACTTTGGTGTTTTATGGTTTGTTGTTCCTCATGCTTATGTTTAGATATGTATATTATCTTATGGATGCTATGTTTCCTCTTTAATTATTCCTCTTTTCATCAGTTTTCCTAAATGGTAATTTAACTCGTGCTTTAAAAACTCAACCATAGTCTTTAAAAGATCTTTTTGGATCACTGCCCTATCCCAAAATATGACAAACTAGACTCGACCTGTCCATAAGTTTCCACCTAACAAAAAACCTTAGAAAAATCATCATCCGCATGTGCATTAATCTCTGTCAAGCCATTGGGTACATCTTCCATAGTCAAATCCCGTGCACAGACTTTCCCATTTGGTTTCCTCTCTCTTCTTATAGGTTTATAATCATGATCCTCTTCTTTTGACTGCATAAGAAAAAACAAAGTGACTCATTAGAGTTGAGCATCAAACAATTGAAATAAACATTTATCCTTTGTAGTATATTTTACGAAGCATAGTAATAATGACAAGGAGCCTTCAAATAAACACACTTCCTATGAAATTTAAATCCAGTCTGTTAAGTTAAATCTGTACCAATTCCTTTCAGAAGATGTACTGCATCCATATGCATCATATGATGTTTGGACCGTATCAATGTGGATGGGTTTTGTTCTAGTGCCACCTTCTTTTGGAGCCCTAGTTTGATATAGCAGAGTGTGTGTTTATGACAATAAATTGAGTTCTTTAGAATATTATCATTTCTAACTTTAAGAGATGACTTAAAATGAAAATATTGTGAATGGATAGACATTTTTCCTAATATGTTTTCAAGTTGATTGTAGACATTGATACAAAATGGTAAAGAAATGGAAGACTATCATGGAACTTGAGGTGCAAGACCCAAAAGACAATATCATCTTTTCTAATAAAGATTTGGTCTGGTCTGAAGTATATAGAAATGAGTTGAGAATTGATTGGGTTGCAAAATCCCTTTACATATATTTCCTAACTTTATTAGAGGAGAAGAAAAGAATCCAATAGCTCCATGCACTTTCATTCGCCGACAAAACAAGCCCCCAAGATTAGGGGCTAGTGCTTCCTTGATATATGAGTTGTGAGTATTTTAAAAGTGCATTGATTAGATGTTGGTAACAATAACACTTTATCATTTCTCATATGTATTGACATCTGACAATTTCTTATACAGTTATTCTTGCTCATATTACCCATGGGACAATAGAGGAAAATATACAACGCAATCATTTGTGCGACAGAGGGGTTGTCAGTTCCATTTTATTGTAAAGGTTATGGTTCAATCCCTTGATATAGAGATTTTGACGTATAACATGTATGAGCATAAATATGAGAATGGATGGTCATCTCATGACAAACATGACACTTCAGGTGAGTCTAGGTCCAAGCATAAGCCAAGGCTTTTAAGTTACATGGTTTCTTACGTGGAAAGTTTTTTTTTTTGAAGTACCTATTGACATAGTGTGTAAAATGAACATAAAGAAATATGTTGTCATGGATGTTGTAGATAGAGATAGGGATTTTTTCTTATGCATAAAATATGTTGTGAATATCTACAATCGTTTGATGAAGATGAATTGCTAGCTGAACAAAAAGGATGAAAAGAGTGTGAACCTTTGGTATGAAAAACACAAGGATTTTTTCTTTTACCAGAAGCCCAATGGTGGATATGTACCTTTCATAGCTGGAATCCAAACAAAATGGATGTTGGATACCATGGTCAGACTATCACATAATAACATAATAGCCATGGATTCAACATTCAATACGAATAAATATGGGGTGAGTGTGTTGTCAATGATTGATTTAGTATAACCATTTGAGTTGTCTAGTTCAATATTATTGGTGACCTAAATTGGACTACATATGTTTTTTTAATATGACAGTGTCAACCATACACACTCATGGCTTTTGATGAAAAACAAAATGGGGTGCCAGTTGCATGGGTGGTTGCATCATGAAACACATCAAAATATATTAGACTATGGTTGAAGCACCTCATGCATAGGTGTTACCAAATCTGTCCCGATTGGAAAGTGAATGCCTTCATGGTTGATGATGCATTGGATGAAATTGCAGCTTTGAGGTAACTTCAATTTTGTTATTTGACATTGCAACTTATATTTATTCGAAAATTGTCTCACTTAAAATGAATTGAATGTGGTAGGAGGATCACAAGGAGCAAAGTGATCTTGTGTGTTTGGCATGTACGAAGGGCGTGGCTAAAAAATGTGAACCGATTGGCCAATAGTCCAAAAAATGTGAAAGAGGCGTTCAATGAGATAGGTTATATCATGAAGAATTGTTCCAAAGATGAAGTGGGCAATGCAATCAAAGGTTTTTTCAACAAATTTGCAAATGAAGACAAATTTTTGGACTATTTTCAGAAGAATTGGGTTGTAGGTGATGAGATTAGTAAGTTCACATACTCTTTCTTTTGTTTCCATTTTTGTGTTTCATAAACATGAGATATGTCCAGTAACTTGGTTTTTTATATTTAGGGATGTGGGTCAAAGGATGTTGATATTTTCCCCATGAAAATCAGGATACAAACAATGTTATTGAGTCATACCATAGTTACTTAAAGACAAACTTTCTATCCAATCGGAGAAAGAAATGTGATGGTATGATGGATTGGTTTTTCTATATCCTCTTGAAAAATGTTGAACCTTGTTACCGGTTCAAGGAAATTTTGAAAAAAGAAGGGTATTTGAACAATTACAAGAAAGAGAAGCAACTTGAATCATCAATAGAAAAGGCTAGAATAATTCCAGATAGTGATTGAAAACCTCGTGAGAATATATCTCACGCTTATTGGGTTAGAAGTCAAACTAAGCCCGATAAGCAATATCTTGTCACCTGGTATCATATCAATTTTATAGCTTGTGATTCCCCATGGTCTATTTGCGACAACATTTGTAAGCACGCCATAAAGGAGGATTGGTTGTATTCTTCTTTAGGGGAATTCAAACCCTTTATTGCACCAGGATGCAACACCCAATTCATTTAATGCCCCTCCTAAGATAATTATAGAGGTGTAATGCCTTGATGTAGATGCTAACACAACTATTATGGATAGAGACAATGTTGATAAAGATGTTAAGGGACTTCATTTGGATAGAGAGGATTTGTTTGGCTACCTAGAGTTGCTTCGAAAAAATCCTCCTTCCACTTTGAGCAAGACTAAATAGTTGATTGGTTTGGTAAAAAACAATGTTGGATGATGCCATCAATATTGACATTATGGATTATGATTTCACTCTTGGGTTGGGATATTTTTAGACATCTTTCAAGAGGAAGAAGAGCTTCCTTATCCCTAAAGTGAAAAACAAAAGAAGAAACATAAGTGGCAGATTGGAAACTGATTCTGCATCTGAATATGAACCATTTCATTTTCCACACCTCAACAAGCGGGGTTGTGCTCGTTCCAAAAATGCATTCTCTATTGTCCCATGTGAGTTTTGTAGAGTGGTGAGATCAATATGTTAAGATTAGTATATATATATACATCACCATGTTTTTAATGGAGAAATAGGTGGATGCTTGTAGGGGTGCAACAATCCACTATTGTTGCTTCAATCCAAGGACGTAGACAAATACAGTGTGTTTCTAGTTTTCCTACCATTACAGGTACATTTGGTGGGACTCCCAATTGATGTAATCCATGTTTCAAGTCTGTATTATTTTATATTCCAGTATGGATTCTAATGAAGATTGCACTGTTATATTACAGATATAGGAGCTTCTTCTAGTGATCTTCCTCCTTTGGAACATGCTCCATTAGATAACAACTCTCCAATTGGTGATTTTATAGGTTTGACATGTGCTATAGTTTCAACTCTTTTACATATAAATTGTTAATGTAATATCACTTTGTTGACTAAGTATATGTCGGGTATCTATAGGATGAGGGAAGAAACATCCTCTTCTACCATAGAAAGCTTCCCACGGGATGGGTGTAGCTCCAACATTGCCCATATCTACATTGATATACATTCTCATCTCCAATAATCCATTCCACTAAAGGTAAACCCTCCCATCTAGTATTTTTTTAATTTCCACTATATGTTATTTTTAAATAGTACCATAGCCACAACCCCTTAACAAAACCAAGAAAACCAATAACTAGTGACCAGATTTTCCAACTTTTTGAGACCATCTATTAATTTAAAGCATGTAAAGGAAGGGATAGAGACAACAATGTTTTGGTCTACAATGGGTGGCCATTTTAATACTATATAAGTGACCAATAAACTTGGTGATTTTCCACCTGCAAAGCTTTGAAATTGACTCCTTTGTCCTCTGAAAAACCCTTCATTTTAGATCTAGACTACGTTATGTACCTGGGATTTTTTCTCCTAATAGAAAGATGTCTTTTACTTCATATATCATAATATGATGTTATGTGATGAAACAAGAATATAAAAAAAGTACTACTGCATCTTTATGATCTTAGTATGATCATTGGAATTTGAATTTGCAACACTATTATAACTAAAGAGAACTGATGTGTTGAGCATTTACATTGGTTGAATATTGTCTTTAATCAAATATTCCAATTATCAAAGTGATTTTACTCCATTTCCCAAGGATTAGGCAAGGATTAGGAACCAATCTATTTGAATCCACTAACATATATCTATTACATATCATAAACTCTTAGATTTCTAAGTCTGATTTTGTTTAAAGGGTCATTGTTTGAGGGTTTTATGACAATCCAATCTACAAAATTATTACTTTAATGATTGTTGATGGTATGATGCTTGTCTTTGCAATGTTTTGATATATCTTTTCTCTAGACAATTTATAAGAAAAATCTGATTTTGAAGTAGGTCCAACGATCTCACCTAAAGTGCAAAACACCATCTCTTTTTTTGTTACATTTTGAGGGTTAGTGGAATGTTAATATGTCATCCTTGTAACAAAATTTCTCATTTTTGAGTTTATATGTTTCTAAAGTGTGAAGGTGCTAGTTATTCCATGACATGTGAGTGGTCATTTGGAATTTGGACTCTTGTTTTCTCTATTCCTTGGTTTACATGTTGGGGAGTATATTCATTGATGTTTATCAATTGTTCCATTTGCATATATTCAATTGTTTTGGGAAATACTTTTGTCTACATTTTTAATCTTTTCAATTTGGAAAATATCCTATATATATAGCTTTTCTACGTTTCATGGGAGATGATGATGAAGCTACAAAATTTAACTACAACCTTGAGGTTGAAGGCAATGGTTGAAATTGACTTGGAAAGGGGTTCCTTGTAGAATTATAGATAGTCAGATGAAAGTTCATGAGAGCCATGATGGACTAATCATACAAAGAAATATGACACTCTTTTTCTCAGGCAGTGACAAAAAAGAATTGAAGCTTACTATTTAAATACTACATTGTGCACTGACTGTGATACATTTTTTTTCTTTTGTGGACTAATTGATCAGACAAGCACGTTTCTCTTTCAATGTGTAAGATATACAAATAATATAAATTAGTATTCTTCTTTGATGTCTCTTCTATTTGAATGCTGGTTCATATCTTATTATGATGGTTTATAGCTTATTATGGAAATGCACAAGAAGCTAAAAATACCCACAACCTTCCATTCCCAAATAGATGGGAAAATAAAGAGTTGTGAACAAGACGCTAGTCCATATTTTGAGAGGCTATAATCAAAACCATCCAAGTCCAAAAGATAAGAACTTGAGTTACATTAATCTTACCTAAATTCCTACAATATGGTAGTTCTCACTTCCACAAGTAAGTCACCTTTCAAAGCTTGTTTTTGATATTTATCACCTTCACCTTTGGATGTGGTTTATGAGAATCCTTCTTTACAAAATTTGTGACCTTTTTCAGGTCTATAATCATGATTTAGGGGTGCTTATGGCCTACACAAATGACTTCCAACAGTTACCCTCCTGGGACATTAGTGACGTTATGCAGTGGTGTTGAGAAAATCTTATCACTCCCTTAATATGTTGATATTGCAGAGTTCATTCAAGAAGTTTTAGATAAATATCAATACCCAACATAGATGTTTATGCAATTCAAAACCATGCAACATCACCATTCACAACAAACTTCCCTTTTTTTTTCTTGAAAACATCACGACATGCTTGCAAGTTTACCACCCATAATCTGACTTTGTTATTATAGAAAGAGTTATTATTGTTGGAAAGAAGACATTGTTGCTTATGCATCACCCATGAATGACTTGTCAAGGGAACCTAGATCTAAAAGGAAATGGGATTTTTTTTGGACTAATGGAGAGGAGCATGTCTTTTGATCGAGAATTTATAGCATTGTATAAAGAGGTTCTATAGGCCAAACACAAACTTATGAAACACACTTTATTAACTGGTGTCACACATCGACACTGCTTGAAAAAAATTCGTTGATGGCATTTTGGCCTTATAAGAATACTTCACAGTGATTCTATCATCATTTTTCACGTATGGATGAAGGATTCTTAGACCTCTCTACATGCAACCGATGTTGTCTTATAATATAAGTTGAATCTTTTAAATACTAAAGAATAAGCATCATTATTCTCAGTGTCTTGGGTGATTTGATTTGGCTACATAAATTTATTTATTTATTATAATTTTATTATTTTGTATCATCATGGTCTCTACTTGTAAATTCTCTCTTGGTTTGTCTTGGTGACCTAATTAATGTAAACCCAAAGTTACCTTACTACTGGACTTGGAGAGTGACATTGTAAATCTCTTTATGAAATATCTAAAGAATATGGATATGAGAGTGAAATTCATAGCTCATGTGAAAAGACATAAGAAACACATTAGGAACCTTTCTAAACATGCAAAAAGTGGATAAGTTGGAATTTACAAGGGGAAAGTTATGATAGTCGATGTCATAACAAAATGCAAAGTTTGTAATCTTCCTACCAAAATTAGGGCACAAGCTAATCATACAAAATTTGTAATCTTGCTACCACTTGCCTCTCTTTCAATCAAATTTTGAGCTTCGTATATTGCATCTAATTGTAAGTCTATATCTGTTACTTGAAATACTTTCTTAATTACATATCATTGGCTTGTCTTATTTCTCCTACACACATGGGGGCATATAACATAGTGCTTTTTATTTTAAGATTCACTATACCACTTTATGTGGATTTCTTGTTGTTGGAGATTGTAACATATTGATAACTTAGTCAGGTCATGTTTTGTTTGAATCTTTTTTATTGTTTTAGTGTACATGGGGTGCTTTTACCTTGGGAAAATTTTCTTATGACATAATTGTGTTTAACTAACAAATAAACATTATTCCTTGTGCCCTTGTTACTTTCTATAGTATATTTCATTGTTCAGTTACAAGAGTTTTAAAGTTGAGACATTTCTAGGAGAAGTTTGAGAGTAAGGTGACAAAACTCTTTAACTTTGTAAGTATAAAAATTCCTAAGTGGTGATGACGAATTTCTTTTGAGGGGTGAATTGTGGGCCTATTCGTCAACTTTGATGACATTCTTTTTCTGCATCTGCAAGATTATTCGTGATTCCATTGTATCCAATCTATGGTGGGGATAAATCACACATATATCCACAAATTAACCCAAAGACGTGCAAAAACTCACTGTCAACAACTCATATTGTTACTTCAATTTTTTGGATATTTATTAAAAAATATAAGCTAATATGCAATTAAATGAAATTAATGGAATAGAAACATTGTTGGTGGATGTCAGTTACTATTTAGTTAAGGGTTTGGTCTAATATTTAATAAGGAAGGTTACCTTGCATCCTTTTTTTTTGTATCTAGGGGAATCGGTAATGACGACAGTATCTGGCTGCCACGTGACACGACGTCGAATCCCTGTCGGCTGCCTTATAACCCCTAGGGAGAAGCACACCACCCGCAAGCTTGGCCTCCAGATAAGATGATGTTTGAACTCATGACCTACTTAAAAACACAAACGCCTTAACAGTACGTCCGTTGGCCACTAGACCGCACCCCTACGAGCAAGTTACCTCGCATCCTTAAATTGATATTTTTCCAACAAATTTTCTAATGGTTAAAGTATTATACAATATACAACCACAAGCCATAGCTACATCACAAGTATCACAACTACAAACCATAGAGGGGGAAAAATGCATGACATTGATACACCCAACCACAGAGGGACCACAAGGCACGACATGGCAACTTCTAACAACTGAGGATGATATGACATCAAATCAAGGACTTGCAGCCCAAAGAAACATCTATATTAGAAAATACTTTGTTACAAGAATGCCTCATTAACAACCTTTATCTCAAAATTGTTATACATGTGGGATTATACACAATATACACATAGAACCTTACACAAAGAATAATCAACATGGATCACACCTTACTTCACTATTTACTCAAAGGAGGTGTCATGAAACTAATTCAAAAACATTGATCTCTTGCACAAAACTTCAAAAACTGATACTTTTCAACTAGAATTGCAACCTTAATTTGATACTTTTCCAGCAAAATTGCTAGACTTCTAACTATCCGGTATTATCTCTATCTAGGGTCTATGTGGTCTCTCTGAATGTAAAGAGAAGACATTTCAAACATTTGTTGCAGTTAATTGTTGGGAAAAGTATATTTAAGTAGAATGTACATAGGTTGTTGATAATGAATAAGACCCTTTTAGAGTGGTTGGCATGTTGGTATTGTTAGCACTGAGAGTCACCCTCAGACTGCCAGAAGATAAGCCTAGTACCCATCAAAATGTAAATGGATTAAAATGGTTTGACTAGATGGATCGACAATATTAGAAAGAAAGGGAGAGGGCAACAAAAAGTTTGTAGAGGCATTCATTCGGCATGGAGTCATAACACCCTACAGATCAAAGGAAATCAAACTATATATAAGAAAAATAGATATATAATGATGATTAGAAGCATGGTGAGTATGAAAAAAGTAAGAACATCCATTATACAGATATCCTTTCTGCAATATATAAAGATTTGCTTAAAGAATGAACAATGATTTATTGGTCAAGCTACAACAAATCCTCTGTTGTTCATGAATCCATCAATCAATGGTATCTTTGATCCTCAAAACCTGCAATATGTTCAAGCAATAAGATAAAAAAGAAGTGGGAAAGCAAAAAATGCCATTATAAACAGGCCCTCAAGCTTACAAATGAGCAACTAAAACTGCTCTTACTCTCTCTAGCCTCTCTTGGCTCATGAATCCAACCCTCCTCTAATATTGTACAATGGAAACATATCTATATAGTTCCTTTCCATCTCACTCATTTGAACTCAAGCTCCTTTCCCAAAATAGAAACAACTACAAACAAAAAATGACACATTTTAACTAATTCCCTGCTTTTCAGGAGGCAAAATTCTGAAAAATAGGCTTCAAAGTGACAATTGTTATTATCAAACTATAATAGTTGTGTAAAATATGAGAAATATTTATGTATATAATTGTGTTCAAAATAAAAACTTCTCTTGGTTTTTTGAAATTCATCTCCAGATGGACAGAATAAGTGTCACAAAAACATGTCTCAAACAAGAAATCATGAAAAATGAAAACATAGGGCTCAAATATTCTTTTGAATCTCCCAATCCATGACACCTGTGTGAAAAATGAAAGAGGTTAATGTTCATGGGTCCGTTCTTGACAATAACCTCCTTTGGATTTTGAAAAGTCATCTCGATTCACCTGAAAAATCTCCTGAAAGTCAACTGGTCAAAAATACCACTTCAACAGTCTTAGAACAATGTTTATGTAGCACATTATATAGTGCATTTCGTAGCACCTGAATAAATTCACAACGCCTGAGCTAGTTCGTAGTGCCAAGTAAAATCAAGTAGTCAAACCCTTCCTGACCTCCAAACAAGACAAAAAATATCATGGAGTATCTGATGGCTATGAGGTTGATGCTAGTAATTTTGAATTTGCACCAGGATGCTTGCAACCTATCCAACCAACAACCCTCTTTCTTAACTAGTTCAGAGTGCCAGTTCACAATGCCAACTCAACTATAACTTTCATACTCTGAGGATGATGTTTGTTGATGGTATGACATAATAACAAGAGATATGGCTAAATGTCGGATCTGAAAATGATAAATCCTCCTTTACATGATCAATTTTATGTGTTAACATATGGCTTCATAGGGGATGGAGACCTCCTTGAGAGGCTCCAAGAACCTAGTAGTTCTAGTTTCCTTATCCATTCCATCTCTGCATATTGTATTCCTGAAAACATCTTTGCCCCTTATGAAAAATAAAAACATTATCATAAACTGCAAATTGAACTCACACTGTAGACAAATTCAAACTGAAAATCACATGCTCATGGAGTGAGCTTATTTATGTACATCAACCTACACTAATCTATCTAGATAATATTCTTTGCTTAATTGAAGTCATACTTCCAATGCAACCATGTGAGTATCAAATTGATGAAAATAACTCCTTCCATGTAATGGTTCAAAATAATTTTCAAGTGATATGAAGCTTGCAACAAGAGGTTAGTAATAAATGGATACTTACAACTATGATTTGAAATCATACCAACAACTGGATCATTAGAAACCTTTGAAAAATGTAATTCTATGTAAAAATCTGTTGGATCATGAAACTTATGAAAAGACATTTCTAGTTGGCTAAGAAAACCATCTTGCTCCTCTGTGAAGGTTGATTCATCAATAAAATGATGGTCCTCATATACTTTACAACTACTGATCTGGATTTTATGAGGAGAACGAAATGAATACAAATTATTAACAGGTTCTTAACACAAAATATCAGAGATACAGTAAAACTGGTTTTCTATTAAATAATGAAATAAGCTAAAATTGTAAAATGCAGCGGAAACAAGCTTGCTGGAATGGCGGCAACTTATCTCTAAGAAGAGATGTGACGGCAGCGCGCATTCGCAAGAAGAAAATTACAGTGAGGCTCTGAAGGCCTTTTTACAATAAGAAGGAATGCCAAAAACCCTAGACATTCAAAAACCTAACCCTAGGAGATGAAGCGCCAAAAGTCATGTGGGCCCCGTTTGGGTAAGTTAGTACATCAACTTCCCGGGGTCGTAACTTTTGCATACAATCTTCGTTTTAGGCATGATAGCTCGTTGGAAAGGTATCTTTGAGGAGATTCATTTTGGGGGCTCAATTTATGCCTTTGGCTATCATTGAGGAGATAGATCCCGAAAAACCTTCATTTAGGCCCTGAAAATGGCCCCGGAAGTTAAAACTGCTAAAAATAGTAAATTGTCAAAATTGTCAGAAAATCGTTTTGAGCTAGTTAGAAAAGGTGGGTGGCCACCGATATCCATCTGGATCAATCCTCCCTCCTTAGGAAGCAATGTTCTCCATTGTGTTGTGTTCCCCCATCAGATGAGGAAATTTCTGCTGAATTTGGCCCTGGGTGAGCCACTTGCCTTGGTGCAGGAGCTGCCCTGCTTTGACAACTCGATAAAGTTGGATCCTTTGTTATAGAGTGCCCTTGATCTATCTACCCACAATCTGATCATTGGATGCCTATTGTAGGAAGTCGGGGTTGAGTTCTATTGGTGTCAGTTGTTATGCTACTTCTGAGGTGTCCAATAATGGTGGGAAATAAGGGCGAAGGAGATCCATGTTGAACACTGGGTGCAGACCAAGGAAAGTAGGAATGTTGAGCTCAAAAGCATTATCCCCCACAGCCTTGTTGATAGTGTACGACCCATAAAAGAGTGGGTGAAGCTTCCGATAGCATCCTGTAAGGCGTTCTTTCTGCAAGTGCAACCAAACTTTGTCTCCCACCTGAAACTTATGCGGCACCTGATGTTGATCATGGCACTATTTGTACTTGTCATTGGATTTCTGTAGGATATCCTGAACCTGTTGGTGGATGTGCTTTATCCGCTCAATGAACCAAGTGGCTTTGTCATCTTCAGTTGGAGTAGGAGATGAGTCGGTCGAGGTAACCGCAAGGGGAAGTGCAACATCTATGGGTCCCGGTGGTTGGAATCCCAACCCGACTTGAAAGGGGATATGGCTGGTTGAGCTATGCAGGGCTCGGTTGTAGCTATGTTGGACATAGGGAAGGATCTCATCCCATGTGTGAGGGTTCTTTGAATTATACATGCGAAGGATATGCACAATCATTCGATTTACAACCTCGGTTTAGCCATCTGTCTAGGGGTGGAAGGTCGTGGATTTGGTGAGCTTGGTGTCCAGCAGTGACTAGAGGCTTGACCAGAATGTGCTGAGAAATTGACTATCCCGATCTGAGACAATGGTTTGTGGGATTCCAAAATGTACCCAGACTCGTTCAAAGAAGAGCTTGGCAGTGGCCTCTGCTGTGATTCTCTTCTTGTAGGCAACCAGAATCGCCATCTTAGAAAAGTGATCAACAACCACAAAAACACAGTCATTTCCCCACTTGGTGGATGGGAGGCCCAACATGTAGTCCATTGAGATGGATTCCCATGGATTTTCAGGAGTAGGAAGAGGGGTGTACAAGCCCTGTTTCTTAGTGGTCGGTTTGGAAATGGCGCAAGCAGTGCAGGACCTGATATACTTGCTGACCTCCTGTCGAAGTTTTGGCTAGTAGAAATGTTTCTGTAGCATCGCCACTGTATTTTCAATGCCGAAGTATCCTGCCACCTGACTATAGTGGGCTTCCCAGATCAACTTCTCTTGCTCACTTGATGGAACACAGATATGGCCCAGACGACACAACAACCCTTCCTGAAGATGGAAATTATCAAAAACTCTGTTTGCACCCAACATTTGGTAGGTGGTGGCGAAGTCAGGATCTGTCTCATAGAGTTGGGGCCATCCAGATGTCTCATGGCCGCAAGAGTCTAGCACCGTGGTGAGTGTCACGACTGGCGATCTGCTGAGACAATCAGCGACGCGATTGGTGCTTCCTATTTTATACTTGATTTTGAGGTGGAATTGTTGCAAGTATGTGGACCACTTTTGATGGCGGTCATTCTGCAATTTTCCCTGTGTCTGCATGACTTATAGTGGCTTATGATCAGTGTGGATGACTGTCTCCTTCCCAAGAATGTAATGTCTCCACTGGCGGCATGCTTGCACAATGGAGTACATTTCTTTGTCGTAAGTAGGGTACTTATGGATAGTATCTGACAGTGTATCACTATGATAAGCCACAGGGTGGTCGTGCTGAGTGAGAACGCCACCCACATCATAGTCCGAAGCATCTGTCTCGATCTCAAAAGGATGCTACAAGTCTGGTAGTGAAATTACTGGGGCTGAGCACAAGCGCTGCTTCAAATCATCAAACGCTTGTTGTTGGGACTGGCCCCACACAAATTTCGCCTTACCACCACCCCTGTTTATGGGAGAAACCCAACACGAACCTGCGGTAGAAATTGGCAAGGCCCAAGAAGCTCTGAAGCTCAGTGAGTGTTGTTGGGGCTAGACAGTCACGGATGACTTGGATCTTGGCTGGATCCACATGTACGCCATGCTGATCAATGATGTATCCCATGTAATGGCCCCTGTCCATGCCGAAGGAGCATTTTTCCAAGTTGGCGTATAGCTTGTGCTGTCGCAGGGTGTGCATAACCTGCTGAATATGCTGCAAGTGTTTGGCCCAAGTCTTGCTGTAAATTAGAATGTCATCCAGATACACCACTACAAAAGTATTGGTGAATGGTCGCAGGATATCATCCATCATCCTCATGAAAGTGGTTGGAGCATTTGTCAGACCAAAGAGCATGACCAACCATTCAAAAAGGCCTTCCTTTGACTTGAAGGCGGTCTTCAATACATTTGTTTGTTCTATCGGGACCTGGTGGTAGCCAGAATTAAGATCAATATTACTGAAGTATTTGGCCCCCATGAGTTGATCAAGGAGGTCATCGATTTGGGGAATCGGGTACCGGTTTCTGACTGTGATTTTATTCATAGCTCGGTAATCAATATAGAGTCACCAGGTTCCATCTTTCTTCTGTACCAACACAATTGGGCTCTCGCAAGGTGACGAGCTGGGGTGGATGTGCCCCTTGTGGAGAATTTCTTGGATTTGTCGCTTGATCTCCTCATTCTCTAACAAAGAGCGACGATAGACTGGCCCATTGGGTAGTGGTGCGCCAGGGGTTAGATCGATGGGGTGCTTGACTTGGCAGTACAGAGGTACCCCTGTAGGTGAGGAGAAGATATTCGAGTATTCTTTCACGACCTTATCTACTTGCTTCTGCTATGTGGAGAGTTCAACGACAAATACCCTGGATGTGGCTATGATCTTTTGCTTATTCTGAGAGTGAATCACGAAGAAGACAAACTTCCCCATCTGAGAGATGACCTTCCTACATTGCTTAGCAAAGATCAAGGAAATATGTTAAAAACCAAAGACTGAATACAAAAGCACCACAACAGATATAAAAGAACAATATAGAAAAACACCACTTTATTATTATCAAACCCTTGAGGTAGGGCAACACCATACAATGGATCCTATTATGGAAGGGATCATCTCTTGTTCACTTGCCTCTTCGAGGGGGAATCCTCCTATTGAGCTTCAACTCCAAATACAATACTTCTTTTCATGTCTCATTACATTACTTGAACCCCTTTATATAGTGCTACCATCACCTAAGAACATTCTAGAGGAGGAATCTTCTAGAAGTAGAACCTTCTAAGAAGT
>SNQJ01S0006507.1:0-31595 GCA_010110895.2 Picea sitchensis | reverse complement strand
ACCATAGGAGATGAAGCGCCAAAAGTCATGTGGGCCCCGTTTGGGTAAGTTAGTACATCAACTTCCTGGGGTCGTAACTTTTGCATACGATCTCCGTTTTAGGCGTGTGATAGCCCGATGGAAAGGTATCATCGAGGAGATTCATTTTGGGGACTCAATTTATGCCTTTGGATATCATTGAGGAGATCTATCCCGAAAAACCTTCATTTAGGCCATCAAAATGGCCCCGAAAGTTAAAACTGCTAAAAAGAGTAAATTGCCAAAATTGTCAAAAAAAAAAATTGAGCCAGTTGGAAAAGGTGGGTGGCCACTGATATCCATTTGGATCAACTACTCATTTTTGGGTATGTGTTATAAATTTTTTCCGCCTCAAGAAACGTGTCACTTGCCTTGAGAAACATGTCACGTATTTAGGTGGTTTTTCGGCACAAGGTTTTTTGCTGATGGTTTTCTATTTTTGTTTAAGGAATTAGGGTTTTGGACTAATCCAGGTCATTGGGTTAGGGGTTTGGATGCCCGTATGTATATTGTATTGTAAACAATAGATCACGATGAATGAATATAGAATATATTGGTTTTCCTGGTTTGGGTTTCCAGGGGAAAAATATCAGTGTAATGTTTGTATTTTCCATTGTATATTTTATGTTCTTTTACTGAATATTTGTTTCTAGTAAATATTGTACAGGGTTAAAATCTACACTCATATGTTGTTTGATGTATGTTGCAAGTGCACATATAGAAATGATAAACATTTACTCGTTGATCCGTGGAGTTTTCTGCACATCAATAGGTGATAAAGAGAATTCCAACTGCTACTGCAATTCTTCCCTATCTTCTTCATTATCATATGATGGTTGGTTGCTAATAAGCTCTGTATGTGATTTAGTAAAGATCTGGTCTTTATCTTTTGAATACTCAAAGGAAACAATTTGATTTTCATGACAACTTAAAACAATAGATACATTTGATACAGTGTCAAAAGTATCTACATCCTAGATATTACATTGAAGATCATCAACCTCTTGATCATAATTAAAAGTGTCTTCTACTGCAACATAATATTTAAGACTATTTGATCCTTTTCTCAGCAAATCAAATTCATAACAACATTCTCGATAAAGGAAATCAGTTGCAAATTTCTCTTTGCAAAACAAACAAAATGCAGCATGAAAATGTCTTAGTGAAGTAATACAAGCAACCGTTAGTGATATACACCAATCATGAGCTGCTCCATCTAAAGAGTATGTAAACAATTTGATGAGGACATCTTCATGTATAATTTTCAACTTAAGCATGCACTCATGAAATTCTAATAAAAACTCAGCTTGTACTTCCCAATCCTCTCCTCTAAACCTAGGAAGACAACCTTCCCATTCATCTCTACTAAGCACTGGATTTGGAAAACTGACTATCTTTGAAAAATCATAGAAAGCATACCTTTGAGCTAGGATCTTGTCCATTTCAAAACAATGGAGTCTCCAATAGATATATGAATAGTGGAGTCGCCATGGTGAAAGATAAGTAGTCTAAAAGTTCCTAGCTTCAGTTCACCATCCAAAGCTAGATCTAATCATCATATTTCACCCAGGGAAGGTGTCTTCATTATAGTCCCTGACAACGACGCCAAAAATGTTAGCACCGAGAGTCACCCTTAGACTGCTAGAGGATAATCCCAATACCCATCAAAATGTAAATGGATTAAAATGGTTTGAATAGATGGATCAACAAGATGAGAAAGAAAGGGAGAGGGCAACAAAAATTCTACAGAGGCATTCCATTGGGCATGGAGTCATAACATCCTACAGATCAAAGGAAATCCAACTATATATCAGATAAAGAGATATATAATGATGAGTATAATCATGGTGAATATGAAAAAAAGAAAAGCATCCATTGTACAGAGATCCTTTCTGCAATAGATAAAGGTTTTCTTAAATAATGAACAATGATTTAATGGGCAAGCTACAACAGATCCTCTGTTGTTCATGAATCCATCAATCAATGACAGGTATTATCATCAGAACCTACAATATGTTCATGAAAGAAAATAAAAAAAAGTGGGAAAACAACGAAGACAATCTGATAACAACTCTCATGAATATTTACTGGCAGAAAATGTCATTACAAACAGGCCCTCGGGCTTACAAATGAGCAACTAAAACTGCTCCTACTCTCTCTAGCCTCTCTTGGCTCAAGATTCCAACCCTCCTCTCCTATTGTACATGAATATATACCCATATAGGTCCTTTCCATATCACCCATTTGAACTCCAAACCCTTTCCCAAAATAGAAACAACTACAAACAAAAAATGACATGTTTTAACTAATTTCCTGCTTTTCAGAAGGTAAAATTATGAAAAATAGGCTTCAAAGTGACACTTTAATTATCAAAATTCAATAGCTGTGTAAAATCTAAAAACAGTTTTTGTAGATAAGCTTGTTCTAAAGAAAAAAATCTCCTGGTTTTTTGAAATTCATCTCGAGCTGGACAAAATATGTGCCGCAAAAACATGTTTCAAACAAGAAATCATGAAAAATGAAAACATAGGGCTCAAATATTATTTTGAATCTCCAAATCCGTGACACCTATGTGAAAAATGAAAGAATTTAATGTTCATCGGTCCATGCTTGAAAATAACCTCCTTTGGATTTTGAAAATTCATCTTGGTTCACCCAAAAATTCTCCTGGAAGTCAGCTGGTCAAAAATACCAGTTCAATAGTCTTATAACAGAATTTCCACAACACATTCTATAGCGCATTTCGTAGCGTCTGTCTAAATTCACAGTGCCTGAGCCAGTTCATAGCGCCAAAGTAAAATCAAGTAGCCAAACCCTTCCTGACCTCCAAACAAGACAAAAAATCTCATGGAGTACCTAATGGCTATGAGGTTGAGCACCAGGATTCTTGCAACCTATCCAACCGACAACCCTCTTCCTTAACTAGTTCACAAAACCGACTCAACTATAGATTTCATACTTTGAGGATGATGTTAGTTGATGGTATCACATAATAGCTGTAGATATGGATAAACATAGGATCTGAAAACCATAAATCCTCCTTGATCAATTTTATGTGTTAACATGTATGTCTATACCAAAAATAGTGGTACTTAAGGTCAAATCCTGTGGATATCATCTTAAGTGGCAGGAGTCATCATAGGATCATCCTTTTCCTTACAGATCCTCACCTCTGCCATGAGATAACCTCCGCCCTTGTAATTTCTATGTTATAATTGATAAAACCAAACCAAGTAAATTCACTCATAGATTATGAATGATTATCTTAATAAAAGGTGCAGTTGTCTTCTAACTACCCTAAATATCATAAGAAGCACAATAAATTAAAACTCATACAATACTTTCATCAATAAATAAATAATAATTTAAAAAACTAGATATGTACTCAAGCCAAAGCACGTGAATATATTGAAGTTGATTTCATTTAAGTATCTTCTCGACAATAAGTACTAGTAAATTTCTCCATTATCCATTAGTGAACCGACCATGCCATGAAAGACACAACAACAATCATAACAAGAAAAAATCTAGACATTGGGGATCTATATCAATGTCCATGAATGACTTTTGTTGGAGTAGATGTCGATACCAAGTCATTTTTGACACCCCCATCTATAGTTGGCATTGCTCTAGATACTATATCAATGGACATCCTTTTAATATCCACATGGTAATTTATTGTAAAAGAGTGGAATTGAGAAACAAAAATTCTTTCTTCTCTATGAAGAAGTTTTAGATTGTCTTTTCGAACTTGATAAATTCCTTTTAGTTGGTTGCATATAAGTTCCAAGTTGGTGAAGACAACAATATCATTGGCACTATTTATTTTCATTGTTTTAATCCCTTCAACAAGGGAAATATAGTATGCTTCATCATTGGTAGTCCTTCCATAAACTTATCTCCAACTTTGTAGAACATGATTTAGTGTTTTATTGTGAAGGACATATGTAATAACCACTTGACCATAGTTCAAGTAACAAGACACTTCAATGGAAAATTACCACTTATGTACCATTCTTTATGATTCGAAGGAGCTAAACAAAAAGAAAAAAAAAATAGGCATTTTGAAATAAAGTCATAACATTGAATAAGCTACAATACTCAAAACAAATGAAAACATACTACAACAACAAAACAACCAACTATTTCCTTAAAACGTGGTAGAGGCATTCATCTCAGCAAGCTCACCTACACAACATCACCATAAAAACACATAGGAAACAACACCTATAATGAAACTTAGTGAGAAGGTAGCTGAAATGACACCAACAAACAAAATTGGGTGAATACGAGGAAAACAAGAGAAAAACTTTATGCAAACTTCAAGTTCAATAACAGAGAATTTATTTTAGTTTAAGGATTCTTTGTGGATTCCCCTAATTCAATTATAAATTATGAATATAATAGGCTATGTTTCCAAAGAAATTCTCTTACTAAGCCACATCCAACATAAGGCATACTTCTCAAGGATAACACCACCTATTTCACACTTATATAAGAAAGAATAACATGCAAAAGGTCGGAGAAAGGTAAGATCAATCAAGTACTGGAATTGAAAAGTCTGTTATTGATACTATATATATCTCTAAGAATGCTAGTCTCATTAACCAATACACAAAATAACCCAATTACCTAATAAACAATATGTATAGGGATAAAGCACAACTACAAATACACAACTAAACTTCTATTGTACAAGTTTTGGGGGAATCTTGAGTGTACATTTTGTACATTGTTACGAAAGCAAGATACTGATGGTGTACATTGTTATGAACCAATTCCTCATTTATTAAAATATGTAACATCTACCAAGCATGCTTATTGAGTGGATTGTATTGATTTTTATTTTCTCCTCACTCCTTGGTAGAGGTAGACGTTCCATCTGCTATTTCATTTCGTATTATAAACAAACTCCTTTTTGATTTAGAAAAAAGTATTCTGCTAGTATTTCTCACCGTTGACTTAGATTTGTGACTTCTTTCCTCTTCTTGGGTTAACCCAAGTTCAAATATGAACATGTTTCCAACAAAACCCTCTAAAACTATCAGCCCTCTTGGTAAACTAGAAGGCAACGTTGCACGCGGAGCGCACATCATGGTCTCACCCGAGATAGCTCCATGGGTGACTGCAATACCTAAGTGTTTGCAGTCTAGGAATGAGTGGGGATCTGGGAGTGTATTCTATCTTTTCATGCATTAATATTGTTATTCATTCAAGTATTTCTAGGATTCATTCATCTTTAGGCTCATGCATGCATTATAATACATGTAGTTAATCATTCATTCATAAGATAACCATTAACAAGAAGTAAGAATTCAATAAAACATCACATAGAAGACATGTTTTACCGTGGTTCACCCCCTGCCTGGCTACATCCACAAAGATTTGGCTTCTCTACTCTTTTATTTAGACTGTTGTAGAATGTGGCACTGTGCGCATTACATATTCACTCATACAATCCTGTTGAGGTTAAGGAACCTCTGTGAGGTGGACTAGATCCCACCAGGCTCCCCAACCTATGATCTAACCCTCAAAATCTACATTACTCAACTCTTCTACAACTCAAAAACTTTCAACCACAACTATCAACAATTTGTTTCTACTACTTAACCGAACAACAACTCAACCCCAACCTATACCTCCTAGGTTATTATTTATACTATTTTATAAGCTTATAGTCGTTACAACCTTTGTCAAAAACTCTAACCCTAATATGGTTAGGCTTGTCTACCTCCTTGCACATGGCTTTTCCTCTTGCATGTTTCTTTTCCTTCTTTTTCTACATGTTTCCTTCTTGCTAGTTGTTGCACATGCTCCAAAATTAGGTCTTTCCTCAAAATAGAAATGCACCCAACAGGTCCCCAACATTGACATGTGCCTTGTCCTAAGCTACTCAGGAAATGGGGCTCCTTGTACTGTTGTGTCCAAACCGTGGAAATTTTCTTCTAGTTCCCTTTTTTTTTCTTTGACCTGCACAACTTTTCCTGTTAGTGCCTACATTGACTGCGTTCTTATCTCCTCCTACATCAATGTTGTGCCCTTTGTGTGTGCATGTTCCATACTTTTCTTCTCTTCCTCCAACTACACAATCATCTATGCTGCTTGTTCTTGGAGGGGTTCCAATTCATCTTGTCTTTCTTGCTTCTTTGTCTGTGTGGTTTTCAACTCTATCTGTAGCTTCTTCATGTCTTGAGTGCCCTTCAAGCACTCTGTGATGCTCATTTTTTTCTACCTTTTATTTAGATCTTAGATGGAAGTGGTGATTGTATCCTCTTCTTGGTCCCACTGCTGGACCTTCTTTTCTTCTTCTATAATAGTCCATATTTGTGCGACTTTGTCGAGAAACTCTTCTACTTCCCTTGTTTATTTTTTCATCTCAACTATATGGAGTGCATATTGTTGTTCTCTCTGTTCTCGGACTTTGGGAGGAGTTGTAGGATTGAGCCTTTCTTTGAGATCCTCAATTTCCTGCTTATATTTGTCAATTGTTTGTGAGATCATGTTAATGTTCTCCTCTGCACTCCTCTTAGGTGCTTGCGCACTGTCTGGGATGCAATCATAAATCGTTGTTAATCCCTTTTCTAGTTTATCTACGCATCCATTCTCCTCTTCTTTCTTCGAAGTTAGTTGGTCGCATGTGATTTGTAGCATTTCAGTGACTCCTCTTCCCACCTCCAAGTTGGTTGCATCTGCGTAGGCCCTAGATTTCACCTCTTGCATCACGCTGGCCTAGAGTCTGTACAGTTCCTTGGTGGGTATTTGTTCCATGATGACTTAAAATTGCTCCACGTCCCCCATGGATTTCTGTGCAGTATCCTAATCCATTATGATCATTTTGCACATGGCTGTAAAATTCTCCTTGCCTTGGACTACCAACTATATTGTCTCTTCTTCTTCTTTTTGCACATGGGGTCACTGTGTATTTTCTTGTTGCTGCATTGTGGCGTGTGGTCCTACCCAGATCTATAATTTTTTGAGATTCTCATGGACTTCTATGATCTTGGCCATGATCTCTTTGCATTGCACCGTTACAATGTGTACCACTTCTTCTCCCCTTATCTTGGAAATTGTATGCAACTAGCTCTGCATCATCCTCTGTTAGGGTGATGATTAGGTCTTCTGTGTTATACTTCCTTTCTTGCATGCCTCTTTTTCTTGTGGTGGTTTCCTTATTGTCTATGAGGGTTGCACGCTACTTGATGTACCCTAGACCCTCTCTTCTCCAGCCTGTGGAGTATCCTTCTTTCTGATCTATGGCTGCCTACCTATCCTTGTTGTTGTTGTTGTCCTCCTTGGTCGTTTCAGTACTGTGCTACTCCCGGTTTGCTGATTTTGTGTTATAGCTGTTCTAGTATTATCTTTTGTGTTTTTTGTTCTAGCTGAAGAGACTGCTTCAACCTTGTCCTTAGGCCTGGAGGATTACACTATGATTGGCCTTGTTTTTGGTTTTGATACTAGCATCTGCCACTGTGCAGGATAGTCTTTAACTATCTAGTCTACTTATTCTTTGGTGACGCAAAACTGCATTTATAGCCATACCTTCTTTGAATCCCTTGCAGCTTGGATCCACATGTGGTTTTGAGATTCCTTGAACTTGGCTATCCCTTCGGTCTCTTGGATCACCTCCACATGTATGCTCCATATATTGATTGTGCGTTGTTTTATCTCTTCCAACAACACTACAAAAACTGTGTTGTTTTCTTATTGCGTCTTGTTATCCTTGGCCTGCCATAGGGACTCATATATGGCTGCATACCATTTCCCCATCCTATCCAAGAATGATTAGAATTTTGGCTCCTTCCATTCTGTTAATGCTATCAAAATGATCAGTCAGGAGTAATGGAACTTAGTTCCATTGTCCTGCGCATCTCTATAGTCTATCAAAAACTGGTTCATCACGTATGGTTACCAACTTAACATTACTCCTTTCATGCACTACACAACTACTGCAATAACGCCTACTGGTGCTTCTTCTTGTCAACATTTCCTTAGTAGTTTTCAAGCCATGAGATTGTTGGTGAACCTTGTTGCATTATTGTTGATATCCTTGAGTACGATGCCTTTATTTCCCCGAATGGTGCCAAACTGCGTGTAACATCCCCGACCATCAACCCCACTGCCGAACAATGCTACTACGTGGAAACATTCTCATACGTAAATATATAACATGCATTAAATCAAATTAACACATTTACCTAAACAATATAGAGTAATCACAAGAGTACTGCTAACATACATAAATAATGGAATTAACAATAATTCATGATTGCAACAGAATACTTGATAATATTGCAAGCTTCATAGACATGCATTTTAATTGAAATTAAACACATAATGATACTTATCTTTGAAACTGTAGTAACTCCACCAACTACATGCAAACCTTCCACGAACATCCCAACCTTAGACCATGATGCTCATCATGCTCAGTAGCGGATAACCCTTGAGTTGGGACCAAGATCCACCCAGGGCAAGGGAATCCTAAACTAGGCTGAGGTTATAGGAAAACTGCGCAGAGAAAATAGAAGGATGTTGGAAGATTGGTTGTTGTCATTGATATCAACCCTAGTCATGGGTTTTGGACCGCAAGATTGATGAAGGTATTTGGACATGAAGGAAAATGCACATGTAGATACAACACCCATGGATGGATAGTATACATCATGTTCTTTCTGGTGGTATGTGGCACGTAACGTGGATCCTGATGGTTGAGGAGAAATGATTTTTTGAAGATGACAGTGAATTGAAGAAGGAAGTACATGTAGGCCTTGAAGATAATTAAAGAAAAGAATTACAAAATAATAAAGTGTCAGGTTGGACCTAATGTTAAAAGGAAGTGACATAAATGGTATAAATAAACACCATTATACATTCATTTGATACAAGTCGAATTTCAAAGGAAATAAGAAGAAAAGAAGGTTAGATTTCAAGGGAGGATGAAGTCTTTTGGTGATGTGTTCTAAGTATCAATAATTGGTATCAGAGAAGGTTGCCTTCAGAACAGTTTAACCACTAGAAGGAAAATCCTGAGCAGAGATGGATGACCATGAGCACATTTCAAATGGGATTCAAAAATTTGATGGAAGAAATTATGAATACTGGAGTGATAGAGTGAAAACTTACCTAATGGCTTTGGGAGGTAGACATTTGGTTTTCGGTTGTAAATGGCTATGTAATCCCAAATAATGCTCCAACCGATCAAATGAGGAAGAAGCTTATGATTTGTAATTCAAAATCTAGACATGTTATTCATGACATTGGCACCAACCATTGCTAGAAAGTGATGGGATGTAACTTGCTAAAGAGGTATGGGACAAACTCAAGAATATTTTCTGAGAATTGATCCAAAGTTAAGTAGGTCAAACTTCAATGACATGGAAGCCCGAGAATTTGAAAATTTGAAGATGAATGAAAAGGAAGATATTGCAACCCTATCTTCTTAGAGTTTATGAAGTTGTTAATGCTATCAGGAGAGTTAGGTGAAGAGATCGATGAATCGTTGTTTGTACAAAAAAGTGTTGAGATCACTTCTCTTGGTGTGATACTAAGGTCTCCGCCATTGAAGAAACAGGGACTTGACCAAAATGACAATGGATGAGAATTACATGGGACTCTTGCCAATATGAAATGAGAACAGGTAGAGAAAGTGACTAGACAAACAATGAAGTAGCCTTTAAAACCATAAAGAATACAAAAGACAAAGATAACGACCTTCATGAAGAAATAACAAATTTAAGTAAGAAGGTTCTAGAAGGGAAGTGGAATATATAAAGGTAAGTCTCCTCTCTAATGCTTTAATTGGTAGAATAAGGGACATATTGTTGAAAGCTGTTACTATAAAGAAGTCTCAACAATAAAGAGCTTCTACTCAAAGGATGATGACATCTCCTAGGATGAGGGAGTGATGAAGAAGATAATGATGGAGGATAAGTCCTCTTCATAACCAAGAAACCCAGGATGATGATGGGAATTCTAAGAAAAGAATAAATCATTTGTGAGAATATTGAGATGAAGAAACCAACGATTCCTTTTGGGGATACAAAGGAAATGCGGTGAACAAGAAGTTGAGAATCTTGAAAGTTGAAGCATGTTGGCCAGAAAATAACAAGCTTAGAAACACAAACATAATACTAAAAGGTGGAATTAGTAGTTGTGAAGAAGAAAATTACAAGATTGAAAAGACCATTGGTAGCTTGAAGGAGCAATTAGAAGATTATGCTAGATTGAAGAAAAATTGGATCACACAAAGGGGAGCTACTATTGACAACAAAAAGTTGAAGAAGTTCAAAAAAGAACTGAAAATTAGATGATATCCTTAGCTTTCAAAGATCTCCAAATGACAAGGCAGGACCACAGGATACAATGATAGTTTGAAGACAACAAAACAAGAGAAGGGAAGTTGAAAATTATGAAACCAACACTCCATAACAAGTTGAACAACAAGATGAAAACTAGAATTGAGGAAGGATGAGACATCAAAAGGAAGATCCTCTCCATAAGGTATAGAAAATTTTATCATTATGAGAGAACTTCTGGAAGAGTAGATCATGTACCTAGATGGACCACACCACAAGAAGATCACTTACACCCTGGTATCAAAATTTCTTTCTTGGACATTGTTACACTTGTTGAAATTTCCACGGACACAAGGCAATCAATTGTAGAATCAATGAAAGGAATAACTATGCAAGCTACATGAATGGTGAAAATGGTAGATATGAAAATGTTTGTAAACCTTTCAACAGAAATTATAATCCCATTTGACCCATTAATGGATCCAAAATATTGTATGTTACAAGTGCAATAATCTTGGTCACCAAAAGCAGTGCGGAGATGAAGGAAGATAATCCTTGCCAAATATGCACACCAACTACAACATGGAAAGGAGAATTACACACAATGAGGTATAGAATAGCATTAATTAGAAGACTAAATAATGCAAAGAAGAGATGAATGGTTCATAGACAATGGGTGCTCATCTCCTATGACCCAGAGATCAAAGCAAATTTGTGGAGTTTGAAGAAAAAGGTGGAAATGTTGCATTTGGAGGTGGCTCATCTACCAAAATACTTGGAAAAGAGAGCTGTAAAGCTTGGAAGTGAAAATGTAAAAGCGAGAAAAGTCCTATTGTTTGAATATTTGAAGCATAATCTCCTTGGTGTCAACAAAATATCTGCGATCAAGGGATACACTCTTACATTTGACTCCCGAAAATGTAAAATCGGAGAAAATAACTTAGGAATATTGGTTTCAATTCTGTTAAAGACCGAACAACATATACATCTAGACATGAAGAGAGAGAAAAAATCCACACAAAAGGATTCAAGGAAAAATTCCCAAGACCAAAAATAAAGGATGAAGTATTATTGAGGGTGCCACATGTTGAGTGGGAGCAACCCCAAAGAGAGGTTACCTTTTGCCATTAAACTTGGGAAGCCATACCCTTGCCATTGATGTAAAAGGAGATGAAGTGGGATCATGATGATAGGGGCATGAGTGTTGCATCAATGACAAAGGGGGAGATTGTTGGAAGAGGATTTGGATGCATTTAACCATTGATGTCAACCCTAGTCATGGGTTTGGAGCATAGGAATTGATGAAGATATTTGGACATGAAGGAAAATGCACGTACAGATACAACACTTATGGATGTATGGTATACATCATGTTGTTTCGGTGAGTAGTGTGTGGCACATCAAGTGGATCCTCATGGTTGAGGAGAAAATGATTTTTTGAAGATGACAAAGTGAATTGAAGAAGGGGAGGTACATGTAGGCCACGAAGATAATTGAAGAAGGAAGTACATGTAGGCCCTGAAGATAATTAAAGAAAAGAATTACAAAATAAGAAAGTGTTAGGTCAGCCCTAATGTTAAAAGGAAGTGACATAAATGGTTTAAATAAACATCATTATACATTCATTTGATACAAGTCAAATTTCAGAGCAAATAAGAAGAAAAGAAGGCCAGATTTCAAGGGAGGATGAAGTCTTTTGGTGATGTGTTCTAAGTATCAACAAATGATTCTCTCCAAGAGCCTTCTTACACCCACTACTCATGGACTCTCATTCCCCACATGCATGTTCCACCCAGGAGTATACACCTTCAAAAGAACAATCCATCGGTGCTTCACCTCCCTCTTTGGGTCTCAACAACATGTCGGATCAGAAATTCTCAAAGCTCCGTAGCTGGTGCTAGATGCTCTCTGGGAGAAAACCAATTCCCAGCAGACTCTCTCACCTGGAGAGAGCTGCTCATAGGCCTGAAAACATGTCTCTTCTACCATGGGCCTGAAAACTCGCTTCTTTAGCACACTCCTCGATTTGGCTCCAGCCAGGTGAGGACAACAACAATGGTTCAACACTCATTCACACATGGATGACAGTAGCCACAACAGATGGGCATGGAACCGTAGGAAACAACAACCCACGCTACAAAAACACACACCTAAGGCGATTACGCAGGTGTCAGGTTCCTCTGAAGACACATAATGATCCACAAGATTCACGGAAAATACACTGGTCGAATTCACAGAGGTCTCACGGTTTTGGGTTTCCAAGTTGTGTGAGGTATGCATGAAGAGATCAGACGTAGAGGTAACACGGTTCAAATAGTGGATGGAAGAATGGAGGAAGAACCCCCATAATGACTCAATTCCTAGGTTAAATTGCATGTGCCTAGGCCGACACATGTCACCCATGAAGCTACATTCACTCCATCAAGTACGCGTTACCTTTTCCAGGGACTTAGGATAAAAAAATATGTTGTCACATGGCTTTGGAATAATAATAAATTATTATTCTCAAGGAATTAAGCCCCTAATATTAGCTCCTCTTTCCAACCTTTCATCCCCCTTTCCCTTACCCACCTTGTGGAATCTTAGTCTCCCATCACTCTTTCTTCATGGTCAGTATGTACACATCAATGTTTAATATTTATTAATGTTCTGCATATTACATATACAAAAACAGGCTCCTAGTCTTTAACAGTTAGGCTCTCTAGCCTAATAAACACATAATCCCACCAACTTATCAATATTTGGCTCACTAGGCTACAAAACATGATTTACAATTCATAAACATGATTACAACATGGCTCGTCCTTGGGGATATTACAATCCCCTCCCCTTATTTTTGCACTATCCTCAGTGCAACTTTTACTCAACATCAGCAAGATTTTCAAAATCTTAAAAAATATGCGGGTATTCTACCCACATAGCATCTTCATGTTCCCAAGTCATGTCCTTAGGACCATACTAGGTCCACTGGACCTTTACAAGCCCTATGGCTCGATTCCAGAGTTGTTTACTTTTTGGTCCAATATGCTCACAGGATGCACTTGCAGGACACCTTCTTGCTCCACATGAATCAGATTCCAATCAATTACATGATTAGCATCAGATATATATTTCTTAAGCAATGAAACATGAAACAGATTGTGTACAGTCATGGATGCAGGTAATGCAAGCATATATGCAACTGGCCCAATCCTTTCTAGGATTTCAAATGGCCCACAAAATCTAGCTGCCAACTTTGTGCAGTTTCCCAACTTCAGGGAACTTCTATTGGCTTTGACTTTCAAGAAAACATGACCACCCAATTTAAAATCTCTATGGGTTCTATTTTTATCAACATAACTTTTCTTCCTGTCTTGGGCAGCTTTCAAATTCTCCTTAATATTTAGCATTTGTTCTTCTATTTCCTTGAGCAACTCTGGCCCAACTACAACCCTATCAGCTAGATTATCCCAGCTTAAAGGAGTATTTCACTTTCTTCCTTAATGTTCTTCAAATGGGATCATCTTCAAAGATACTTGATACCAATTGTTATAGGAAAATTCTACCAAATGTAGGTAGTCTTCCCATTTTTATGGTTTGTCCATCACATACATCCTCAGTATGCCTTCTATTACTCGATTCACCCATTCTGTCTTCCCATCAGAATCAGGATGATAGGCTGTACTGAAGTTCATATTCATTATGAACCCCTTGAATAACCCTTTCCAGAAATTTGAGGTAAATTTTGGGTCTCTGTCAGACACAATTGTCTTGGGAATTCCGTGCAATCATGCTATTTCCCTCATAAAAATGTTGGCAACATCCATTGCCTTGTGAGTAGTCTTTAGTAGATTAAAATAGGAATATTTCGTAAGCTTGTCCACCACCACCATGATTGAATCATGTTGCTTCCTGGTTCTAGGTAATCCTGTGATGAAATCCATTGTCACTACCACCCACTTCCACTCAGGAATGGGTAAAGGTTGCAGCAACCCTGTTGGGTGCATGTGCTCAGCTTTAACCTTATGACACTCTATACATCTGGCGATGTATTCAACAATATATTTCTTCATACCTAGCCAAAAGTAATGGCTCTTTGCTACTGCCACAATTTTTTGATATCCGGGGTGCCCAACATAAGGCACATTATGCATTTCTTTCAAAATCATAAGTTTCAAGTCCTGTACATTAGGTACATAGATTTTTTTCTTGTACATAAGTGTTCTGTCAGTTTCCAATTTATAATTCTCCACTTTCTGTGGAATCTTACCTTGTTGTTTCTTTTCTACCAAATCCCTGTACTGCAAATATGTATTTGCAGCCTCCACAATTCTATTTTTAATATTAGTTTGGTACATGCTAATGGTTGTAGCATGTAATTCATGTACTCTCCTGCTGAGTGCATCAACAACTTTATTCTCCTTCCCTTTGATATGCTTGATATCAAAATCATGCTCACAAAGAAACTCCAACCACCTACTATGTCTAACATTTAGCGTTGGCTGATCAAAAAAATACTTCAGACCGTTATGGTATGTCCTCAGTTCGAACCTCCTTCCCATGAGGCAATGTATCAATTTCCTCAGAGCGTGTATTATGGCTACCAAATCTAAATCATGAGTTGCATAGTTCCTTTATGTTATAGGTGAATCCTCCCGCGGACAAGCAGATTCCCTCTTGTTCTCTAGACTTCTAAGTCCAAGACATAAAAGTGCTTAACGTGGACACTAACATCCTTTTTAGATCTAATTAAGCTAATATACGAAGAGGAAGAAGAAAGATGTGTACCTTGTTAAAAACGTTTTTCCTCGCAAAGTCCAAGATGAGCTCCAATCCTGAGCTCCTTGATAGGTCCTGTAGAACAAACAAAGATACAACAGGCTTCCTATTCTACTGAGATTAGCTCAAATACAGATCTTTCTACTGAAGACAAGTTCATGTGAAACAAACATAAACTTGAAAGAAATAGGCCAAGCATGTATATGTATTAATGAGAATAAATGAAGAGTACTTACAATCCTTTGATGAAGGTGTAGCAGCTTCTTCCATATCTCCTTGTCCAACCCCTTTGCTCAAGTAATCTACACTGATTGTGCTTCAATGGCATCTCACTTATGGGATCATAAGTTTGGTGTAATTCTCAATCTCCATCTCCCCTTTCGCCATGAAGAGGCCTCCTTATATAGGCTTGGAGAGACCTAACAACTTGAGATATCTTTGGGATAAGTTTAGGATTCCTCTCCTTCAATTGTGGATCTCCCCTAAGATCATGCCTCGGCCTCAAATTCAAATCCAACCACCTTCAAATATTGAGGGGATTCTTCCCTGGTTTCCTCCAACCAACCAAATTTCGCCCAAAAAAGGCCAGTGCTCCCTCAAAAGGGACACAAAGCGTTGGAAAGCTCCCCTAGAAGAGGGTATAGAGCTCCAACACTCCCTGAGAGTATGTAGGGGAGTGCTCTCTTCCAAATTTGACTTTTGTGTGGATTTTTCAGTGGCAAAAGGCTTGTACTCCTTGTCAATTGATTTCTCTTCTTCAAGACTAGTATTTTGAGGTGTCTTAAGTGTCTTTATGATGTCGTTAGAGAGAGGACATACACAAGATAACAGTATGATTTTTGTGACACTTACGACCAATATGCGACACTTGCAATGAGTGATTTTGATGTGTAACAGATTTCCCCCGAAAGTGCAAAGTCAGAAGACGATGATGACTGAAGTACTTTGTAGACTTTTTCAAGAAATAGTATGGATGTAGAGAGGCTTGGAAAAACATGCACACAACCATCAAACAAATATTATGACATGTTTCAAACCCAAGGTAGACATACCTATGCTTGAGTGATAAATTTTTTTTAGGTATGGCTGCCATAAAATACACCGCGGATCCATAATTATATTGATAAAAGGTATAGCTAATGAAGATACAATATGGATCTATACTCCTATGACCTGAAATGATCATAACCACGAAGAATACACAATGGATCTATGAGACAACAAGACATAGCCATGACCAATACAAAGTGTATCTATGTAGCAATATATGTGTCATAGTTCAAAAGAACTCCTTCGTAACTTGGGCAAAGTATACATAAGAGTGAAAACTCAACCCAGGTTCTTCTTACCGATCCCGATGTAGTACAAATCTAACCATGTGAATAGATGTCTTGATGTCGAACATGGTAGAAACCACTTGATTAACGATCAATGAGGTAAACCATTAACAAGTGTGAGGGAAATCACCATTGATGTCAATGATTCCCAAGGTACCCTAGTACATTCCAGCGAATGTGAATAGATGAGATGAAGTCGAACATCCGTGAAATAACCCGATCAGAGGTCAATGATGTAAACCCACTATCAGACACGAGGAGGCCTACTATTGAGGCATGCATGTCCCAAGGTACTAATTGGTTTCTAAGTCTAGATCCTGGATAAGGTGTTGAAGTCGACAGGAATAGACTCGTCGAAGGAGGGCCTTGATGTAACCCCCATCAATGACACAAAACTAACACAGAGATGTAATTGGTAGATCAAATGAACATGGACTAACATGGGTATTGAAATAGGATATTTGTGATCGCTGACTCTCGAGGCAGATACTTTCCTTGAACACTGAGGCATAACAATAGAAACTTGACACGGACCAAAACTTGATGATGCAGTGGATGCTGTGACTTTCGTCAGGTGACCCAAAGGAATAAAAGAAACTCATAGGATTAGCACAATGCAGAGGTTTAGTGGATTAAAATGCGTGCAGAGACAAAGTGTCGTGTTCAAGGGAGACCGTAAAATCTACTGGTAGTGTTCCCAAAAATTGCTTGGCTTGTTTCTTTCAATTTTTCCCTCATCTAGATAGACGAGTACCTCTTTTTAATTTAAATATCTTGAGGAGGGTAACACATGCTCGATATGACTAACCTTCGTTAAGTCCCTCTTCCTTTGTTTAGTGAACTCGGAGAAGTAAGGGTTTGGTCCTGTATGGTCCCTTCAATGTATGATTGTTTAACGAGTCCAGAGAAGGTAAACTCGGTGGTTTTTCATATTTAGAGACTCTGAAAACAACTTAAATATGACTCCAATGTTGTCCTTTTTCATAAGGTTAGTCTTGCGAGGCCAAAAAAGAGATAAATGATCACTCGAAAGATGCCCTTTCAAACCTTTTAACGAGTGGGAAAGGAAGCAAGATCACTCAACAATCTTTTCACATTTAGAGAGTCTGAAAAGAGTTTAAAGAAGACTCCAAGGGGTTCATTTTTCATTTATCCATGCGGGTTCCAAAAACAGATAAAAGTTTACCCGGTGCGTTCTTATACTTTTGAGCTTAAGAACGAACTAAGACTATGCCCGTGAATGTGACAAGATAAAAAATGAACAAAATTGCTCCAAAACATGTCAATAATGTCAAAACTTCATTCCAGCGGATTAATAAGCCCTCCAAAATATTAAAAAAAACCCAAAACTATATGTTTAGGCAAAAAATGAAATGTATAATAGTAAAATGGAGTAAAAAATGTCATTTACCATTTCATTTGTGCCAAGATTTGTAGCAGTGGAGAATTTACCATTTGGAGGTGAATCTTGTTTTGCTCGGTGACAGAGCTACGGTCAACCATTTTCCTCATCGTTTGGACCAGGTTGGTGCTCTTCTTCCCTTCTTTTATTTATATGGTTCACATTTTTGTTTAAGGCAATAAATATTTATAAAAAATGATGCCCTAGGTCGGCCTAAGCGCCCAAAAAACTCGACGCTCCTCTAAAAGTCACGAGGGAGTGTTGAATGACATGGAAAATGCCCCTCCCAGTCAATGAAGGGTGCCCCAACACTCTGATGTAGTGGCTATGAGGGCATTGCCCAAAAAACCACAAGAAAAATTGCCTAAAACGGCCAACATGCGCTCAAAATGTGAAGAGGTTTTTTTGTTAAATTTTTGAATGCTTGATGGATAATGTAAGGGTGTGTTGGCATCCCAATGTTCATGCAAAGAGGACATTGGTCTTTTACAAGAGCAAACAATTATTTTTTAAAGTTTTGAAAATTGCCCAAAAATTGCCAAAAAGTGTGATTTTTAATGAAAATTTTGATTGTTGATGCAGGTGATTTCGGAAATAATCATGCTTGAGTGGAAATAAAGAGAGAATGAGCTCGATAATGTGGCTGCTTTGCAAAGTCCCCGATAAAGAGCCACGTTGAGGAGTTGCAGTCTCCTCAAATATGTCAAAATGCAAAAAATGAAGAAAGAGGTCCTTCTTCTTGAGCATATGATCTGGTTGTGGAATGTTGCAGAACAAGGATTCCAGATAGGAATGTAGATTCTTACCATCGAGTTATAATATGTGTACTTCATAACTGGTCTCTCAAAAAGAGGGGATCCCATAGTTTTAAGAGAACAATGGGCACTTCTCACGCCCGTGGATGAGTATCTGGCAAACCATTGTGTCCCAGGAGCAAGGCTAGTGGGTGGAAGAATTGTGATCAAAGATATTAGGGATCTATCTCTTCAATCCATTTTGTTTTCCATTACAAGAATAGTGGGAAGTAGGAGCACACACCTAGTTTACAGTGTCTGTTTCCAACACTGTTTAACTGGAGCGTAGGATTTCTTTAGCATGTGAAGGAACATATTATGAGATGCATATCAGGGCAGCATAAGAAGTTCAGATATGGTTCATTCTTGGTTTCTTTCTTCTTAGAACGCATTTCTGGGATGCAACCTCAGATTGCATTAGCAATACAATCAGTGGGAGAACCACATATGGAGCGGTGGACCATCCTGTCTCCGAGACTAGGCCCAGATTCAGAGTTTAGATTCACTGGTGATTTCTTCGCTTGGTTGAGACACCAATTTATCATGATAGAAGATTTTCCATACGCTAGAGTATACTTCTAGGGCAACATGGACTTGGTTCTTCCAGAGGGGGAGGATTGGGATTGAATGTTACAAATTTTTTTAGGGTACATAGAAGAGTCTTTAACAGACATATCATTTCATCATGCAGATAGAGGAGAAACACATCTAACAGAGATTCCAGCACTGGGGCATCGTGGAGATGCTTAGATAGCGGTAGATCAAGGGGTAGCAGTAGGAGGTCTCCTGGAGGTTGAAAGAAACCTCCAAGGTCTCATGATGGGTATCCCTCCTCTTAGGAGGTCTGAAGTGCCACTACATCTACAAAGACACACTTTGGGAGTGTCTGAGAGTCTTAACTCTCTACTGAGGTGAATATCCCCGGTAGTGATATGTTACTTGCAGCATAATGCAATGTAGGGAGATTAGGATCTTCCTGATGATTGTATAATCTGTATGACGATGTTTATGGGTGTGAAGACCCACATTTTTCCTATCTATGTACCATTTTTGATGTAATCAAAACTTTTTCAGTCACGCCGTATATATATACATTTCCAAGTTTTTACAGTGCCAAATGATTTTCAAAAGATGTCTTTTATGTGACGTGTTTTAATTTACATGATGATATGTGATGTGATTCATTTCCTTTATGAAAACGTTTCTATGTGAGAGATACCTATCCATGATGCAATTAGCTAGCGAATTTGAAATGGTATTAAGTTCTCTTGGTATGTTTCTGTATTCAATAAAATCAAACATTCGTTCAAGACGATGAACTCGTAAGTGGAGACGTAGTAGGATAGGATTGTGAATAAAATAGATTCAATTAAGTTGACAAACCATGAGTTCGGAGTCCAGATTGACAATCATGTGAGAAACGCCTAGGGAGGAGGTTTCGCTTAAAAGTCTGATGATAGCATGATATTCTTCCATGTTAGTTGTCGATCCTAAGAAAATACCTCTGAAACTCACCAACTCATCAGAGTGGTAAATGAGCCAAGCTGCAAAAGAATCATTCTGGGTGTGTCGACTAGCGCCATCTACAAACCTGATAAAGATAGGAAAGGAAGATGTCATCTGCACATGAAAACACAAGACATAGTATAAGTGGCTAAGGAAAAAACTTGAGCACACAAAAGAAAAAAACACACCAAACTAAAAATACAATAGTGTACAAATCACGTATGCTAGATGTCCTAAGCATAGTACTTATTAAGGTAAAGCCTGTTCTGAGGTTCATCTAGGGAGATTATGTCATAGTCCACTAACTCGTAGCCACCTCTATGTAGAACACATTTCATGATGTAAGGACCATGCCATAGAGGTTCTAACTTACCCGTCTCTAACGTTTCATGAGCCTGGTCATAAACGAGGACTAGGTCTCCTTCTACAAAAGTGTGAGGATGGATAGACTTGTCATATTGATTCTTGATTTGTTTTTGATATGTCTCATTAATGAGAGAAACATCATGACGTGTTTCATCCAATCTAGTCAAGTGTAAGAAACGTTCTTCTTCAGTAGAAGTGTTGTTAAGGAGTTCTACTTTGAGTTTTAATGAAGGAATTTCTCACTCGATTGGTAAAACAACTTCTATGCCACATACTAGCTGGAAATGAGTGAATCCAGTAGCAGTTTTCACTAAAGTACAGTAGGCCTAGAGAGCGGAGAAAATTTGTATATGGCATGATGTCTTGTTGGTCCCTACCATCTGTTGGATAATAGTTTTGAGGAATTTGTTGATAGCTTCAACTTGTCCATTCTCTTGAGGATAGTACGAGGATGAGTTCTCATGGCAAAAACCCAACTTGGCATGCAACTCACTCATCATCTGGTTTTTGAAGTGTGAACAATGATTAGTGACAATGGCGTGTGGAACACAAAAATGAGTGATGATGTGGTTAAAAAGGAAAAGAGCTGCGGTACGACCATCATTAAGAAAGGTAGGCATATCCTCAACCCATTTTGTAAAGTAATCGACGACAACGATTATATAACCATGTCCCCCGGCTAAGGTAGGCTTGCATTGCATGAAATCAATGCCCCATTTGCCAAAGGGGTCGATGGAAACAATGGGATGCAGTAGAGTAGGGTGGGTTCATGCCTTTTTGTGAAAAACTTGGCAGGGTGGGCATTTTTTGACTGCCTCAATACAATCTTTGAAAATTGAGGGCCAAAAGTAGTCATCACGTAAGATTTTCTGAGCTGTATTCATCCTAGAAAGATGATTTCCACAGGCTCCAAAATGATAGTCATTAAGCACACGTTCAACCTCTTCATGAGTTAGACATCGTCGCAGGATAGTGTCAATGTCGTGGCGGTATAAAGTGTCATCGATAATAAGGTAACAGAGAGAATGGTGGCGGATACGATGACGGTCTTCACGAGAGATATCGGGCTAAAAACGTTGTGTCTAGAGATAAAGAAGAATATCTTCATACCAAGGATCAGACATGCTAATGAGGAACATATTTTCGTCCGGGAGAAAATCTCTCGGCTCACTATCTTCATCAGCATGGGAAAGGTCACAAATAAGCTCTGCAAACACCAGGGACTTTTAGCTTTGGATTTAGTGAACTCGAGATCGAATTCCTGAAGGAGAACGATCCATTTCGAATATTTTCCCCTAAGAACTTGACCTGTAAAAATGTGGTACATGGGGTTTGAGTCCGCAATAACCGTGGTGGTGTGTAGCAGAATGTAGTGACAGAATCTCTGGACAACGATGATGGTTTCCAGAGCCAACTTTTCAACATGTGAATATCTGAGCTATGGTCGAGATAGGCTTTTTTTTAAATAATATATCACGTGTTCCTCGCCATTAAGGTCCTCTTGAACTAACACCATAGCAATAGTGGAAGTGGAGGTTGCTAAGTAAAGGATATAGTCATTTTTGTAATTCAGAGGATGTAACAAAGGAGCATTGGTTAATACATGCTTAAGAGTAGCAAAGGATCGTTCAACAGTGTCATCCCAGATAAAAGGGGTGTCTTTCTGTAACAAGCGCATAAATCCTTTTGTAATCTTAGCGTAGTTACAAATGAAACGACAAAGAAATTTGTCTTTCCCTTGCAAACTTTGGAGTTGTGTAATATTTTTAGGTGGAGGTAAAGCCAAGATAGCCTTAATTTTTAAGGGATCCACCCAAATCCCATCCTTGGAAACAACGAAGCTGAGGACTTAGCCTGATTCAACATAAAAAATACACTTATGTGGGTTCAAATGAATGCGGTAGAACCAATATCAAAGAAAAATATCCCGTATATGACTGAAATGGTCTGATCGATTAGATGCGTGGGCAGGTAAGTCGTCGAGGTAAGGCTCTGCAATATCTTTGATATCATGGAAATCATAGGACATGGCTTGCTGGAATGTAGCACCAACATTTTTAAGGCCAAAAGGTAGTTTTTGATAGGCGAAAGTTCCCCACATGCATATGAAGGATGTCTTATGTTGATCAACAAGTAAAATGTCAATCTGGTTATACCCCGAGAAACCATCCATAAAAGAGAAAATTACGCTACCAACACAATTGTCAATAATCTGGTCAATAAAGGGCATAGGGTAGTTGTCTTTTGGATAAGCCTTAATGAGGTCCCTATAATCAACGCAGAAATGAATGGTCCCTTGCTTCTTAGTAACCAGGACAATGTTTGAAACTCATTCCGTCAAAGGGATGGGATAGATGAAGCCAGATTTCAATAATTTCTCAACTTCTACCTTAATACTCGCGGTCTTCTTAGGATGGACCGAGCATAGTTTCTGTCGAACAGGTTTTACACCTGGGTAGGTTTTAATCTCATGCACAATGATCGAAGTATTGATCCTTGGCATCTCTTCGTAGCTCCAATCGAAGACATCGTGAAATTATTTAAACAAAGCGGTATAGGAAACCACTTCCTCGGGTGTACAATTAACGCCGAGATTAATAGTTTCTACGATACCTTACTTGATCGAAATATCTATTTCAACTATAGAGGTAATGTTGCCTAAATTCCCTTTAGAAATAACATCTTGTGTAAGTATAGGTGATTGGGGAAATTGGACAACATTAGGGGGGAAGATAGAGTGTATATCTTCCTGGATTTATTCGAGAGGTGGAAGAAAAGAGGATCGATGATGGTTATCATCTCAAGGTATGTCGTCAATGCTAATAATATCCATTATTGATTCATCAGAAGGAAAAATTTGGGAAATGTAATCGAACACAAACGTCAAGGAATTTAACCATGATGGGATCGAGTAAGTGTCGGGTGCCAATAGATGTTGGTCATCTGAGGAGGGAGAGGTGGATTGGATAGCAACGTATGATATTTTGGTTGGACTAAGTGGCATGGTGTCACCTTGTGCATTGAATTCCAACGGATTAGGTACGATCCAAGGGTTAGATGATTCCAAGTATTGGTAAACCATAGTCGAAATCATATTGATTGTGGCAACATGATGTGTAGTGGGTGGAAGTGGTGTAGGGAAGGTACCCATAAGTCTAGAGTCTTTCAACAAGCCAAAACCAATGCGTTCTTGTGATCTCCCAAGAATGGAATATTGTTGGTAGTAGGAGTGGGAGAGTCAGATGTACATAAATCTAACTGATTGGTAGTGACAATTTTACCTTGATGGGGAAATTGCACACATAGAAATAATGACGAAGCAATGGCAGTCATAGAATAAAACCAACTTCTTCCAAGTAATAAGTTGTAATCGAGGGGAGCATCGACCACCTCAACATCAACAATGATGGTTTTTTCGCCCAACTGGACAGGCAAGGACTATAAAATCCCATGGGGATGAAAACCTCGCCCATCGAATGGGCATAACATCATTGGGGATTTGTTAAGTGCGGGTGATTTTAAACCTTTCTAACATGCTAAAGACATGACACAAGTAGAGGCTCCCTCATCCAATACGGTTTGGTGAACTTGTTGATTGTGAACAACAACATCAATTTGGAAAGCAAGTTGGTGGGAGAGTCGAGATGTATAATTGTCCATATTGAACATGATATTGTTGGATGACTTAGGATCAACAATGCCAATAGTATTCAAGAGCATTCTACGTTGACTGGGGCAGTGCTATAGAACTTCTAACGCAGACATAGCACATGGTGCTTAAGCCAAATCTTCAACAATGTTGTAGTTTTGGGCGACACGTGAACTAGGATTAAAGGTAGCTTTATGGATAGTGCTCTTAGGAGGGTGTAATATAGAGTCGAATGTAGGTTTCTCAATCTGAAGTGGTCCAGACGGAGGATGAGCTGATGGAGGACTAACAGAGGATGGTGATGGATCCGGTAAAGTACCGGTACCATTAGTGACTTTTCCTTTGTCAGGTTTAACTGGTGTGTCATATGTCGTAGAGAGGGTGGTTAAATCAATCATGTTAAAAATGTAAATATGGGCACTTGTCAAGGCTTCATCATGGGAAGGATGAATGGAACTGCCCCCTGGAGAGGGGGTTTGAGCAACCTGTTGACGAGCGAAATTGAATGCTCACCAACTGAAAGAGTGGATCCGGTCCGGGGTTGTTTAAATAACCCAAGCCGTTTGGGATGACCCACCCTGACGGGTTTAGCGGCTCCGTTGGCCGATCTAAGTCCTAGGAAAACAAAAGGAAACTAACTAAAGGAACTAATCTAAATGAAAAACAACTATTAAAACCAACTAATAAACAAATCTAAAATATATATATATATACAGTCTATTGTCTATACTATACAACAATAATTCTATGAAACTAAATGTTTAATTATCAACAAAATTAAATCTTAATCACAAATGTACAATATTTACAGATTACAGATTTAAATCGAAAACCTGAAAAAACCATTTGCGGGTTGTCCCATGACAACAGAGTTACTATTTTTTATTTTTATAATCTTTTATGAGAAAGAAATTAAACAAAAAAAAACTATCTAAGCTAAGCAACTAAAATAACAATTCTAACTATAAATCTGAACTATACATACATCTATCTAAACTACTTAAATAACTTAATAAACTGACCTGTAATAACGCTTTCCAATTTGTCATGTGTAAAGGATCCAATTCAGCTGATTGATGGGAGGAAACCCGCACCAAATTCTCTGCAAGCTTCTCGTAAACTAGAAGCAGTTGTGCTCTTCAAATATAAATGACAGGACAAATAAGACATAAAAAATTACAGCAATCTTATAATTTACAAATCATCGCAGTTAGATAAATCCTTGTGCAAAATTTGTACAAAACAATTCAATTAATGAAAAAGATAAACCTGTATTCATTAAATTGAGATAGAGTAATTGTTGTATTTTTAAATAAGAGAGATCAGATATGGACAACATATAAATCAAATCACATCAACATGCAATGAATCATGATAGCTAAAGTAGTCGATGACTGATTACAAACTGATATGAATAAAATCTGAAACAAAAGTTTGATATGTTGAAAGCTAAAGTTGTTACAAGACATCAACTTTCATCCCAGTCTACATCATTATAAATCCATAATCTATTTCTCCCAACAGTGATGATGATGGGTTCCTTACAAAAAATAACAAGTATTTAAAGACCTCCCACAGGGTAAAACATCCCTGTGGGAATTATCAAAGCAGTTTTACAACAAATCTGGGGATAATATCCCAAGTCTCTATTTCTGACTCAAGCTAACAACCTAAAACCAAAAACTATATTACAAAAGTATCTCTTAAATTGCCACAACATGCCCAATTGATCATTGTAATTCGTATGCACCTGAAAGAAGACAAGAATAGACAAGTTTAGAGGATATTTTATTGATAAAATTAACAAAAACAATCCAAATTTTAAGACTAGCTACAAAATCTTGCGATTTTGTAGCTGGTCTAATTTGAAAATAGAACTGTGTTAAACCAATCCATAACTATTAGAATTGTATCCGACTTATCAAACCAAATCTTTAATTACTAATTTCAAATAGAGCGAATCATTCATGTCACACCAAACCAAACTTGTATGCAAATTGAAACAAACGAAATCGTGGTTGAATTGATCAAAAGGTAACAGGATATGTGAGATTTGTCAAACAAATTTCATTACCAATTCGGGACATACAGAATCAATTGACAGTTGGAGAAACAATGAAATCATCTCTTGAACCAATTCCAATCGACACAGACTGTAACCAGTTAAACAAATTTTCCATGCAATAATTTATGCCGACTCAGCCATTAACAAAATCGTTGTCGAATCAAAACGAAATCAACAGGGTTGTATTTCAAATTAATAGAACTATATCAAACATATACAAATGATCATGCTAATCGTGGCACGTAGCAATCGTTTTCAAATCAAATCAAATAGGAACGAATCGAAACAGTTTGGGGCCGACACAATCGTTATGCAAAATCGTATCAATCAACACAACTACACCATTTTAGCAAATAGATCTTTTGCACAGGTCAAATGTAATCAAAATCCAGACGAGAATATTTATTCAATACAAAACAGAATCATTCCTGGTAAATTGAAGTCAACAAGGTTGTTTTGAGTCTATTAGAAACAAACGAAACAAATCGAAATCAAACCCAATCGACTATCCTAAATCAGACGAACAAAATTGTTTCAAAAGAAAGCCAAACAGAATAAAAAACAAATCAATTGCTTATACTAATCTGAGAACAACAAAATCGCATAACCAAATCATAGCTATATTTGAGTTTTAGGAAAACGAATTGATGCAAACAGAACTAATTTATGCTAATTGCAAATGAAATCTTTTATATTATTTCAAAAAAAACGAAATCATTCCTGGAAATTCGAAGTAATAGAACCATTTCTGACTCTATTAAAACAAACAAGAGTAATCGAAAGCAAAACCCAATCCATTATATTAATTCAATCCAACTCATAAAGCGAAATCGATGTCTAAACACATACCTGGGCAACTCGATCATGATAATTTTGAATTGACAAAAGCTGTTGTTGCCTCAACATCTCAAAGAGAACAAAGATTGCTTGATAAATCTTTGGATTGATCAAGGGTTTCAACAGGAGGTTGAGGCATAAGGATAGACAGCCGGAAGGGGTTCTGAAGCACAGGCCTGGAGAATTCATAGACATTTCAGCAAATGCACACAGACCAAAAACGCACCTTACAGCCACGAAGAGGATCTAAAAATTGACCTGAAAAACACGAGCTATATCTCTGTAACAACTCGATTTCTGAGGAAACCGCCCGCAATGGAGGTAAAGGGGCTAATTTCAGTTCTGGGTTTTCAAGGGTTTGATCGGATTCCAAACCGTTTGCCCAGAATCGCTCACATAAAAACGTGTCTCTGGGGGCAATTACGGGGGCAGTCTTCTCTGGCAATCAAACAGTAACTGACTCTGAACACCATGGGGTTTAAATTCACCCTACAGGAGCCAGGAGAGAAAACACAGTGGACAGGGGTTTGGGTAGGGTAAACACATGGTCGAATAACTCACAGGCTTACCCGAAAACTAACAGAGGTGACCCGGGATAGGGGGAAGGCATTAATGACCGAATGTGCAAAGGTGGCGGAGCTAGATCAGCCCATGAAAAATAGTCATTTCCATAAGTACAACCGACGACGCATATGGTGATTCATATCACTATTGAAATGTGTTAAAAGTAAAACTAATTAAACCATTAACGAAAACTATGGTAAGTTGACCCCAATGTTTGCACAAGCATGGCGTTTGCATGGTTTTTCAAAATCAAAAGAATGTTTCGAATAAGAAATTGACCATAGAACTTATAAAATATATAAAACTATTGAATTAAGGATCTAATCATGATGTCAATGTTTTCATGAAACCAATGCGCCAAGGAAATCGATGAAAGGACTATAAAATATCAAACCACCACTGTATTAAGGACTCAATGACACTCATTATCAAATCATCACAATCTTATAAAAACGAAGTCATATTAACAATTAAAGAATACCAAATGAGTTAAGATCTTGGATTCTTGCCAACTGTGTGACTATAATTAAATTGGAAACGCAATGAACACATAGACAAGAGTAACCATAACAATCCAGTGACGATTTTAATGTGACTTCGAAATTAAAATTTTCACGCTTACAGTCGTGAAAACGAGAACAAAGGTAGGTGTGCAAATGCACGAAATAATAGTGTCATTTTTATTCAAATATTGTGATGAAAATCAAGGGTTGCAAAACACTGGCGTAGGCATCTTATCAGGATAGTATAAAAATGTGAATTGGCTGCCAACACAACCATAGATTGTTGTTGTGGAAAAGGATGAGTAAGAACAGTAGGTTGGGAATTCCCCTTGAAGCGTTTTGCCACTTCATCACGATGTGGACAGTCTCGAGTGTAGTGATCGTCACCACAAATGAGACACGTGAACTTCGATTTCCGTTGTGGTTTCTTTTCATTAGCAAGTGGTGGGTTTTGAGCTTTCGGTGGTTCATTGTTATTATTCTTTTTCTTTTTGTTCTTTGTCTTCTTCTTACCTCTGGTTTGTTGTGAAGGGGCATATTGAACTACATTCACCTCAGAGATTTGAGTTTGGGGGCAGGTATAGGAGGGTGTGGTCAAATTGGGAGTGGATGCTGGAGCAGATCGATTTTAGGTTCCAGTCGACTGGGAAAGAAATTGGGTTTTGATGGAGCCGATAACTCCCTTTGCATGTGATGTGGATGACAGTTTAGATGGATCGGTATTTGCACGGGTAGCATTTGGGATTAACTTATATAAAGTACCAGTTTGGGAATAGACCGAATCTAAGTACTGAGCCCGAGCAATGGCCTCTTCCTCAGTTACTACACCACCCATGGCGACATCACGAACGATCCGGGGTAACAATGATTTAGTGAACCATTCCACCAATAATTGGTCAGGAATAACTGCTCTGATCAACCTTCGTCATCGTCTCCATTCATGAATATGATCAGAGATATGCACAGAGTTTTTATAACAAAGGGAGTTCAATATTTCGGTACCCGTCTCATATTGAATGGGTAGTTGAAAGTGCATGAGAAAGGACATGGAAAGGGAGTTAAAATCTTGGAAAGAACCACGTGGAAATTCGATATACCACTTGGCTGCTAAGCCCGTAAGTGTTCGCTAGAAAATACATAAACGGGTATAGTCATCCATTAAGGAGTTCGATGAACACCATAAATGGAAATTCATCACATGGTTATTTGGGTCTTCTCTGAGTTTACCGTCAAATTTTGGAATATCAAAAGGTGGTTTAGCCAGAATCACTGGGCAAAAAGGATAATGACGTAAATGATCATTGGTCAACCGAGACAAGTTTGGGAGATCCAGAGTAGCAAGGAATGGTAGTTGTTGGTTAACCTGAGGGTGATATTGGTGTGGCATAGGAACACTAGTAGGACTATAAACCAGATTAGGTGGATAATTGTAACCAGTAGATCCTCCTGCATACAGTTGTTGCTGACCAGAGTAGAGAGGATTCAAAGAGGGTTGAGAAACATTTGGAAGCGGAGGATAACCTGATGGATTTTGAGGATTATAATTCGGTTGATGGGTTTGTCCATAAGGTGGATAGACATTTTGTCCATAAGGAGGATAAGTTTGTTGTTGACCTTGAGAATGTTGCCCCCCAAGGGAATATTGGATTTCCCGAAAAAGGAGTGTGCCAAGGATTGGGCGTTGTAGACGCATTCTGTCTAAAAGGTTGATGATGGGATCCAGTTTGAGGTTGTCCCCTATCACGAGGTTTCCCTCCAAACGAAGGTTTCCCTTCAAATGGAGGTTGGCCTCCAAAAGGAGGTTTCCTCCCAAACAGAGGTTTCCCTTTGAAAGGAGGTTTCCCCCCAAACAAAGGTTGCCCTCCAAATGGAGGTTGCCCTCTGAAATGAGGTTCCCCCCAACATGAGGTTGATTCCCTGGAATTTGGAAACTAGACATAAGCGATTGACCAGTGATGCTTAATGGATTAGATCCACCAAGACCGGTCCCTCCAGATTGTTGTGGAGGTATAGAACTTCTAGGTATAACTTGGGTAGTGTTGACAACAAAAGGATTGAGTACTCTGTACGTAAGGGGAAGTGACGAGGAAGGTCGAGATGATAGTGGTGTACCAATGAGAGCTTGGATAACCACCACATTATTGGTGGGAATAGTCACAACATGAGGGAACATTATAGAATGGGCCATCTAGAGAGAAATAATGGAACTTGGACCAACAAACTGCATGTCCAGACCAACAGAGGGTGCGATAAAACTGGCGGTTGTACCAGTAAAATGATCTAAAGGTATGGTATAAGTGTTGACCCAAAAATATGCTCTGGGCTCAACATCGTGTTTTACACAGTTACTTCTCCATAAATGCCCCTTGGTGCTATGGTTCCAGTCAAAGACAGTGGCGGGGGTCATAGTTACTATGGCATCTGCCCTTGAAAGAGTATCAGTTGGTTGCCTTTAGGGAGTTGTGCGCCTTCCCTTGAAATTTCTTCCTCATGTCAAGGCTGTTTGATTCAGGGAATAAAACACTTCCATGTGGTAGGAATCAAGACAAGCTTTTCAATGGGCTATCATGAGCTTGATTCCGAGTCAGTATGACCCCATGGGAGGGACGCAAAGTCAACGTCACCTGAACGGCCAAAAACAATAGCTGTGACTTCCTAGTCTGATTCTGTTCAGATTATGGTCTCAAAAGGAAAATAAAACCTACACATGGTGTAGGGAAGTTTGATACCTTTCCAACGGTATATCTCATGCTTGGTTTTGACCCCCGGTTGGTAGGAACGAGCTTTCACAAGTTCATGACCACTTCTAGACACCAAATTGGTTCCAGTGCTTCATGATTTAAAATTGGTGGGTAAAGAGTTATAAATAAGATATTAAACAATGTCACACTATAATAGACTTAGACACCTTTCCAACGACATCTCATTTGCCTCATTCCGACCTCGGGTGAACCGGTTAGAGCTATCACAAGTTGGTCAATAATTTCAGACAAATGGGGGCCACCAGCTCGCATGGCAAGGTTTCATAATAGCTTAGACAATCATAAATGACCCCGACACAAAAATATATTGTCTCCTCATCGAATTAATCATCGATACCTTTCTGACGGTACCTCATTTTCCTCGATTGGATATCGTATGGTTATTTGGCACCTTTCGCAAGATTGGGTGTCATGTAAGCCCATCAACAAGTCAGGGGTTTTAAGTGGCCGTTGTTCCGAGTTGAATTTGAGGGCCGAGGTGGAATTATCTCAATTTGGTGAAGACATATTCCCTATGGTCTCGTCAAGACCTTTCCAATGATGTGACTTGCATTCAATTCTGACTCCATCTCACCGGACAACATTTTTGGGCTAAGTCAGCTGCAGCAGGGTCAAAGTCAAAGTCAAAGTCAAACTTTGACTAGCACATTTTTCCAAAAAATATTAAAAAATTGATTAAATATTTTCATTAAATTGGAAAATGTGGGAGGGGGTAAGTAGCCTCATGCAAATTTTGGGG
>SNQJ01S0006506.1:160342-170614 GCA_010110895.2 Picea sitchensis | reverse complement strand
TATAAAATGTCAAGAAGAAATTAATTTATTTTAACTTTTGATAGTTTAAAAAGATACTAAATTAATAATAAAAGTAAAAGAGGGAAATATAAAAATTAGGAAACTAGGGAATAAGGCAGCGTAAAAAGGGAAAGAGAGGAACTTATGGTAAAAAGAAAGAGGTCAACTTAGTAAAGAATCTGCAATTAAGAACCTTCTAAATTGAACTAAATTAGCCACTTCATTTTAGGGAAAGTATTTCAAACATATAAGGGAATCTAGGGACACCTAGGAGTAAAAATAGGAGTAACTCTAGGTGGGTGAGGGAAATAAGACAATTTAATAAATTAAAGAAAATAGTTAATGGAGAAACGTGGGGGATGGATGAAACTTGTACGAAGGAGAGTTTTTAGAAGATTTTTATTAAAACTTAAATTTAATGAGATTTAGGGAAACATAGAAGTTCTAAAACTCTACAAAAGAAAGGGAAGAGAAGGAGGAAGGGGGATCGGATGTTAGCGTAACATTACGCTGCCGGAATTGTGACTTGACTAATTACTTGTGGGGAGTTGGGATTTCCCATCTCGGATAGGAGTGGTAGCTCGGCCTTGCGAGGCAAGCTGGGAGCTAGACGTACCATTTGGATAGTGTGTGGCCCCTTTGCGGCTTGGGGGGCTAAGGGGGAAGCAGAGTACCCCTAGCGTTGGCTGGGAGGTACCGGTGAGGTCTCGATGATCAACGAGTGGGAGCGGCACGGAGCGCGCGGACGTCATCCAAGGCAGGCGATAAGGCAACAATTAGATCTTTATTTGGTAGAGTAGAATGCATATTTATTTACTTCAGCAATTAAAATTGTATGGTTGTAAAAATGTTGACCCCACTGTTGTAATCCGATAAACAATGGAAAATAATCTATACTTCATCTATGTATCTGTATCATTAAACGTCTACATCTGTTGTTGTCCTTGGCTGAATGGTTTGTCTTTCTCCTTGATGCGTTGATAATCTTGAACTTGATTGACGACGAAGTTCCTTGTTGTGCGTTTTTTATCATCGTATAAGTTTTTCTCTGCAATTTGTCTCTGCACAGTAATAATAGTTGAATTTTGTCTTAAGCTTTTTCCCTTTCGTTGATTGCCTAAAATTTTGTGGTCAACATTCTGGTGGGGGTTATATTGTTCCTTGGTTGAAACCTTATGCTGTTGCGTTACTCATTGTGGTTGTATATTCCTGGAGGTTGTATATCCGCATTTAAGTTATATGATGTGTAGTTTTACAAGCTGTTGACGATTGTTGTTATAGTTATAATCCATAGTCGTTTATGCATGGATGTGATGTGATTCTTAGTTCAAATCTTGACTGTGTTTTTATATCACTATGGGCGTTTTCATATCACTGTGGGCGTTTTTATATTACCGTGGGCATTTTTATATTACTGTGGGCGTTTAAATATTAATGTGGACGTTTTCTTATCACTGTGGGTGTTGTAATATTACTGTGGGCATTTTTATATCACCGTGGGCGTTGTAATATCACCGTGGGCGTTTTCATATGACCGTGGGCATTTTTATATGACCGTGGGCATTTAAATATTACTGTGGGCGTTTTCATATCATCATGGGCATTTTTATATTATCGTGGGCGTTGAAATATTACCGTGGGAATTTATATATTACAGTGGGTGTTTATATATTACTGTGGGATTTTTTTTTTAATAAACTATGGGCATGAATATCCATGAGCAGAGAAAAGAATCTGCCACTTCAATTCACCGTCGACCCCATACTTATATTTTACTTGTATTTTAATCATTATCTGCTTTGAAATCCTTGTATAAGAATTTAAATTTAGAAGCACTACGGCATAGGTCTTTAGGAATTGATTGTTGGCATCAACCTTTAAATACGCTCCACATAACCTTTTTGAAGTACTATCACCTGATCAGAATCAATTATTTTTTAGCGATTTTACATAAAATTGATATGTAATTTTAAATATTCTTTTGATTTATTTACATTAACTATTAATTTATCCATTCATTGGGTTAAGAGGTATTGTTTTCAGTCTAGTATAAAGGAGATTTGTAATTAATTTTATGTTTAAGTAGAGTCAATACATGGTATTTAAAAATTATTAATAACAAAAATATTTTAATCTATACCCTAATTAAAATATTTCAATATCTACTTTAGAAATATTTTATTATCAAATTTAAAACATTTCAATGTTGTGATAAGTTGAGGGAGTTTTTAATTCCTTTAGTCTTCAACATGGAGTTTACACTTATGAAGTATCCTAAACCTATCTTAATGCTAATATTCCTGGTAATGTTAATGTTAATGTGGTCATCGGTTTATGGTATTAATATGTAATTGTTATAGATAACATCTGCTTTTAGCACAGTTAGTGGAGGGGATTAATATGTGTTTTATATAATTAAGAATAAATCCTTAGACAATGAGATGCTCTTGAAATCCTTGTGCTCTTGTGTAGATTATCAACTACTCAACCTCAATCTAATCATAACATACCCTTTTCAGTAATTGTAAAAGTATCCAATAATAATCAAATCATTGGAAACGATTAGAATAGTAATTTATGTTATCAATTCCTTAACTAGGCATAAAACCATGTAGCATAGCCCAAAATAAATAACTAAATGATATTCGTAGCACATTCAACAACTTGATAAGATTTGATTGGAAAAACAACGAATTTATTTTAAATTGGGTAAAAGTCCAGTGTCTATCTCATTTTGGTATTATTGAATGTGGTTGTATGAAATTGGGAAGCAAATAAAATAATCCATGTAAATAATAAGGGGTGATGTGGAAGGAGTGATGCTTTACAAAATAGAATGTCTTTTTAGCTAGCACAAATTCTTATTTTACTAACTTTCCTTGTCATCCTTATGGGTGTTGAGTATATACTTCTTTCAGTTCCAATTTAGATACTTGAATTATAATGACGTGCAGATGGTTGGCTGACAGACTAGTTAGATTTTGATTGATGATTAGTTTTACTTTAATTATTAATCCAGTTGAATTTTAGACTTGCTGAGTAATGTTCTTTAAATGACAAATTAGATGATTCCCTATTGTCACTGGTAATTTAGAATTGCAAGGTGAAATGTTTTCAATACTAATTTAGATCGTATGTTAACGATATTATGCACTTTAGACATGCATTTGGCTCATAATGAAGGTTGGAATAAGATGTGTTAATTATCTTACTTGATTTATTGATTGCCATTATCTTGAAATTTGAATTAAAAGTACACCTCCCATGTAATACTGGAACAGTAGTGAGTACCTTAATAAGTTAATAATGTTTTACTCTCACATTTTACTTTAATATAGATAACTGTGTTGTTGCAATCATCGATGGTTATGTTTTTGTCCTTAGCTTAGATGGCTTGTTCTGCTTGCGTCGGGTGGGTTGTAGACACCTCCATGTTCCTCAGAACAGTTGCCAGCCCTGAGACCTTAAATGGTTAAAATCGATGGGAACCTGGGCTTGAGCGTTGCTTATGTGTCTTGGAGGTCCTAACCATTGGAGGGTAGGACGAGCGGGTAGTCAGTCTTACTTATTTGTCACTTGATCGTCGTTAAATGCATGCAGTTACTTGATCTACGTCTTGTATATTTATGTTGATATCGCAGTTGTATGCGTCATGATTCATCATCATCTGGTGGCACAGAGTATAATATCTTGTTACCATTGTACACACGCACACACCAAAAAAAAAAAATTACTAGTTATATGGGGTTCATCGTCGTAACGAGGAGGATCGTTACACTAATTATCATAATACAAGGTATATTTCACATATTTCATCTTATTCATATTTTGTACTTAATTTTATGCATTTAGAATCTTTTTATGCGTGGTTTGTGTTTTGAGTCTAAGGTTTAATGAACACTACAAGTGGTATCAAAGCTCTTTCATGAGCCAAAATGCCTCCAAATTTTAGATGATTTTGTTTTAGGCTAGAGATGTCTTTTGGTGTCTATAAATAAAAAAATTGTCTACCATTTGGTGGATAAACCTATGGTCAGGGAATAAGACACATATAAAATACAAGTCATGTCCCCTGGTTGAACACTCGCATAACCGTTTTTAGTATCTCTTCAAGTAGTACCACATCAAACAACACCTATATAAAAAATTATCTTCCACATATGTTAGGGTTTATTGGAATCCCTTTAGGTGCACTTGAAACCAACCTTACATAAATTTGTGGATGTCATGTTGCTATAGTGCATCTAGAACAACACTTGAGGAGGTCACTCTCTCATACCAAGGAATTAGATAGTATGGTTAAGGGTGTGGTCTACCCACCTTAGTTAATGTCATGAAATATTAGACCGAGTACTGTTGTTGGAAACCCTTTAGTATATTAGTGAGCTATAGTACTTGACGCTCATTTTTCCTTATGACCCTACAAACCCTAAACTCTATAGTTTGCAAGCAAAATTCCTACATCTTTTCATCTAGAAGGAAATTGGGAATTCTATTAGTATAGTAATACTCAACTAGGAGTAATACTCACATCACCATTACAAAAAAATAGGAGCCTCGGCCTTCCGACACCATTGTGGGAGGCCTATCTCAAAATATTCCTTGCTCCATGTCGATCATGTGGATTTACCTCTCCAATTTTTTTTGGTGGACCTAACATTGAAATATCAATGATATAGCTAAAAAATAAACTCCTCTCAAGCCACTTGTTGTATTGAGATAATTTTGGAATATCACTTTGAAAATATATTAAGTGGTCCCATGGCCCATATTCACAATGAAGTAGCCACAGAGGAAAAAAAACAAAGGAGTGGAAACCAAAGATTTGCATACTAAATTCCATAAGCTTCATGCCTTAGTTTCCTAGCTCACATCAATGGTTGACCAACAAGAGTCTGGAATTCCTGATATTACTCGACATGAAGTTGAATTCCACAACATGCTAGGACATATATATATACACTTGAGTATTAAGTTGAAAAAATAACACATGGAACCACCCAAGGGGGGATCTTCAGCAATGAAGAGTTACACACATACCCTCTCATTCTATATAACCCACACACACCCTCTTAACACCACCATTCATTACACCCTATCCAAAATTCGACATAAACACATTTGATGAGTCTGATCCCTTAGGTTGGGTAACTCAAATGGAATAATTTTTCTCTCCATGGAATTACTAATGGCCCATGGAAACTTAGAGTGGGGGTTCTATATATAGATCCTAAATGTTGGTAGTGGTGGAAATGGTATAAAAAATCCCACGGTGGTTAAACTTCTTGGAGTCATTTTGTGAAGGATATAATTTTGGACAAGACAATCACTATTTGGGGCAAGAGAAAAAATTGTGCCAAACCAATGCATTCATAGAATTTATAGTGGCTTTTGGAAATTTATAAATCTATATAGAGGGATTGTCTGCTAATTTTTTTAAATAATGTTTCATCAGTGGTCTCAAGGAGACAATTAGAGCACAAGTCATGATGCACCGACTAACAACATGGTTGGAGGCTTATGAAAGAGATAAAGAAGTCAATATGGTGAGAAATTACCAAACCAAAATATCTACATTCACTACTTTCTCTAACCCTTCTATCCCTCGGGTGATAACTACCCCTATCCCTCCACTTCTTATCCATTTAGAGTCCAAAACTTGTCTAATAAAGAGATGATAGAATGTCAATGCCTCAGACATTTCTATAAGATGAATTGTATTTCAAGCGACATAAATGTAAAGAGCATAAATGATTCCAAATGGTTGTATCCCCACAAGACCACTCAGAAGAAATCCTATTTGAAGACACCCCTGAACCAACATTGGATGACATGATCCATCCCATGGAAGAAGAAACCACATTACAAGCACCTTGCAAGGAACCCCAAATTTCGCTCCATGTCATATCAAGCTTTTTGGCACCCTAAACTTTGAAGTTGATTGTTTACATCAATCGTTGCAAATTAAGTTATTATTTTGATTGATAGTGGCATCCCCCATAACTTTATTCATAGGAAAGTGGCCAAAAAAACCCATTGTTATGTTCGTGCCATACCTAATTTTCAAATTATGATAGATAATGGTGGTATGATGAAATGTGGTGGAAGAGGTGAAAATGTGAAACTTCAAATGGGTGAGTATCATCTCAAATATCACATGTTTTCTATTGAAATGGGTGGTTGTGATGTACTTCTCGAGGTAAAATGGTTAAGAAATTTGGAACTTATCTCCATGGATTTCAAGGATTTATACATGAGCTTCACCGAGAAGAAACATACCCTTATGGGGATTACATCTGGTTCTTTCAAAATTATCACCTCTCATCGTATGGAGAAGTTGTTGAAGAGAGACCACTCAATCATTATTGCACACTTCAATTCCATACAAGTAGTGGACACCCGAACAAAATATTCACTCTAATTTATAGTTGGTCCTTGTTAAACATCAACAAGTACTTGAAACACCCCAGGTTTTACCACCTTCATCTGGGGAGCATGATCATGGTATTCCCCTATTTATAGGTAGTAAGCCACCCAATGTATGTCTTTATAGGAAAAATTTTGTACTAAAGAATGAAATAGAAAATATTATTCATAAATTGTTGGAAGCTAGAGTCATACATCCTAGTACCAACCCTTGCTTATCACCAGTGGTCACGATATTAAAGAAGAAAGGAAATTGGTGCATGTTTCCTAATTTTGGGCTCTTAATAAGTTGACCATCAAGGAAAAATTTCCCATCCCAATTATTGATAACCTCTTGGTTGAACGTTATGGTGCCAAATGTTTTACTAAGCTATACCTTTTCTTTGGATACCACCAAATATGGATGAAATAGGTAGACATCCCTAAGAAAAATTTATGTGCACATGAAGGTCATTATGAGTTTTTAGTGATGCCCTTTTCCCTTTGAAATGCTCCATCCTCCTTCTAAATCCTTGTGAACAAAAACTTTAGACCCTTCCTATGCAATTTTGTGTTGGTATTCTTTGATGTTATCTTGATTTACAAAATAACTTGGGATTCCCACATAAAGGATGTAGATAGAGCCTTGCAAATCCTATGGGACCACTAGGTACTTTTGAAACATTCCAAATGTGATTTCAAGTATTTATAGGTTGAATACTTGGGTCACATTGTAAGTCAATATGGTGTACAAGTATATCCCAAGAATTTTGTAGCTATACAAGATCGACCTTGTCCCAAGATGTTGAAGAAATTGTGTGGGTTCTCAGAACTTACAGGATACTACATGAATTTTGTCAAAAATTATGGAAAAATTGTAGCTCCCTTCACTTCATTGCTAAAAAAGAATTCCTTTGTATGGAGTGAGGCAGTCGAGCATGCCTTCTCAACATTAAATGATTCCATGTGCACTACAACATTAGTAGTGCCATATTTTACTAAGACTTTTGTCCTTGAATGTGATGCCTTGAGAAGAGGTCTTGGAGTAGTTTTTATGCAAGAAGGGAGGCCCTCGACATTCACTAGGAAGTAGATGTGTGACCATGATTTGATTAAATATACATATGAGAAATAATGATGGTCATCCTTCATGAAATTGAGACCTAACATCCATATCTCATAGGGAGGCATTTCGAAATCAAGACCGACCATCATAGTCTAAAGTATTTTCTAGAATAAAGGTTATCATCGCCAGAGAAACATAAGTGGATTACTAAGATGTTGGGGTATTATTATGATATTATATATAATAAGGGTAAATAAAATGTGGTGGTTGATTATTTATCTAGATAATTTGAGGAGGATATATCATTCTTTTCCTTATCTTTACCCATTTTAGATTGGCTCAAGGAAGTCAGTCGATAATGTCTGACAAATGAAAATATAATTCAACTCATTCAAAGGCTTTAAAAAGATCCCAATCATCCTAAAGGGTATACACGACAACAAGATACATTTAGGTATAAATGAAATATTGTTCTAGTAAAGAATTATGCCTTAAAACCAAGGGTCTTAGAGGAATTTCATTCATCAACTACAATGGGTCACTCTAGATTTCATAAAACCTTTGAAAGAGCTAAGTGCTTGTTCTTTTGGGAAGCCATGAAAACATACATATACAATTTTGTAGAAACCTATGATACTTCCCAATGAAACAAAAGTGAGATAGTGAAGTCACCAACGGAATTGCCACCACTTTTAATCCCAACATATATATGGATTGACATCTCTATGGATTTTATAGTGGGACTCCCAAGCACTGGTAACAAATCAATGATCATGGTGGTAGTTGAAAATGTTTCCAAATATGCTCACTTTTGTGCCTTATTGCATCGATTTACCCCCTCTTTAGTTTCCCAAGATTTCATGGATCAAAATTTTAAGTTACATGGCATCCCCACTTCAATTGTCTTGGATCGAGACCCTATATTCACTAACAAATTTTGGAAAGAGTTGTTTAAACTTCAAGGTATCCAAATGAGCATGAGCATTGCATATCATACCAAAATAGATGGTCATATTGAAGTGATCAACAAGTTCTTAGAACCATATTTGAAATTATTTGCTTCTAAAAAGTCACACCAATGGGCATGATGGCTCCCCTTTGCAAAATAATGGTACAATGCTACTTATTATGGTGTTACAATGGTGACACCATATGAAACTATATATGGCCAAAAACCATTGTCAATGAATTTCTATTTACCAAGCACCTCCAAGGTTCATGTAGTGGATAACACAATTCACACTAAAGAAGCCATTCTCCACATTCTTGAGGACAATTTGGTTATGGATTAAAATAGAATGAAACAACAAGATAACCAACATTGCTTAGAATATTATTTTGTAGGAGAGGATCAAATGTTTCTTAGCCTTCAACCCCATAAACAAACCTCACTCAAAGATAAAAACCACTAGAAATTATCACCAAAGTTATATGGACCTTATAAGATCATCTAGTGCATTGGACAAGTAACCTACATACTATCTCTTCCAACACACTACGAGATTCATCCAATATTTCATGTGTCTTGTTTGAAGAAGGTAGTAGGAATCAAATTGTAAGGTTCAAGAAAAATTACTAGGACTTGATGAAGAAGGCTTCATTTGGCTTAGACTAGAAGTAGTATCGGATACCGGAGAGCTTCAATTACACTAGTGCACGATAAAAGAAGTACTAATCCAGTGGAAAGATATGCAACTAGAAGAAGCTACATGGGAAATAACAATGATTCTACAACAATTTCCTCACCTCCATCCTTGAGGACAACACTACTTTTGAAAGGGGAGGGCAGGTTAGGGTCCTACCCTAACCTCTCTACTCTAGGCTACCTAGGAGTTTGTCAATTGATGTATGTGACTATCCTCTTTGAATAAGGCCATTCAGAGACAATGGATAATTATTTAATATAAAAATGGCATATTTATTAACTAAGACCCACTAGATAGTTGGTACTCATTAATGATGTGACCACAATTAATTAGGGTTTTTTATTGAGAATCTATTTAAAGATCTAGGAGGCTATGGAGTATTTTTTCGAGTATTGTTGTATATGGAACTCTTCTCAGTGAAAGGTTTCCCCACCTTAATAAAAGTTAATATACAAGTGAGCATTGCTTTCTTTCTTATAATTATCATAATACCAAGGTATATTTCACATATTTCATCTTGTTTGTCTCCTATATATGGTTTTTTTTCATTTATAATTTCTATATATCCGGTTTGTGTTTGAAGTCTAATGGTTAAGGAACACTGTAATATCCCTTAAAAGTGATGAAGAAATTGTCAAATTTTCAACTAGGGCAATTCAATGCACTCAATTTCATATCTGGAAATTACTTCCAAATGACCTCAAACAATAAACTAGGTTTGTTATCACTGAATAATTTTACATTGAAATTATGAAAGAAAATTACAACAACGGAAGAACAAAGACAAGAGAGAAATAATCCATACACATGCAACACAAGAATTTATGTTCTGTAAAATTTTCTGATTGAGAATTTATGAGGACAAAACAATCATTTTAATAAATTACAACTTTCAGCAAATTCCAGAAAAACCCTTCCAACTTCCAAACCTGTTGTTGTACCCTTCTTATGTAATCTTGTTAGTTGTTGACATCACCTTCTATTTTTCATGTTGACACCAACTGTATGAACTACTGACATAATTTGTATGGACCGTATGGACCACACGTGAAGCAGTCCTTCCCCAGCAGAAAATCATAAAATAATATGCCCAGAAACCCTAGGCCAGATTTGCCAATGTGAAGAATTTCCTTTGCTGAATTTTTTTCTCCCAAT
>SNQJ01S0006506.1:131439-149436 GCA_010110895.2 Picea sitchensis | reverse complement strand
TGCATTTCTTGTACATGTACACTAGTATGTATGAGTTTTCTTGGCTTACTTACTAATAATGTCGGTTAATTGTTATGAATGTCTGAACCATGTTTCTTTTCCTTTGTATCATGAAATACCTTAACTTCAGGACGAAGTTTCCTAAAGGGTGGGTGTATGTAACAACCTTGGTTAAATAGTTGCATAGGGTTTATTAAGTATTGCTAATTAAATAATTAACTGTCTTAATGTGTATTAGTTATGTAATGATTAACTATTAATAATATTAATTAATTAATTATTGTTTAATAAATGTCGATTAATTAATTAATTGATTACTTAACACATTCAATGATTTGGGTAATGAATTAAATGGCTTAATAACTTTAATTTATTTATTATAAGACTTTACGTATGTGGGAGGGGAATGAAGCATTAAGTGGAGGTATAAGGTAATAAATGGAAGGATAAGGTAATAAATGGAGGGATAAGGTGGGTGGCATTAATGGAGGGTAGGGAGTCAGTGAATGGGGGGCGATATGACTGGGTAGAGTCTTACGAGAGAGGATTATGAAAAATTGGGAGGAGAGGACTGTAATTTTGCTGTTGGATATTTTTCTGGTTTTGGAGTTTGGTTTTGGAGGTTGGGTGAATTGTGGCAGGGGGCACCTGGTTGCTGGGAGTTTTGGGCTCAGGGGCCAGGAATCCTCACAGAATCCTAGAGCTAGGGAGCCGGATAGGCTACTCCTAGCTGGTTGGGTGGTTAGTCGGTTTTGGGCAGAGTTTAGCACAATTTCAACTTCAGCTTGGACAAACAGAGTTCGGGGATTTAGCATCAGACGAAGGTATTTTTATTTATGTATTTTTAGGATTATGTGGTGTTATGTGGATGGTTATGAAATTTATTAGCATGCTGTACATAAATTTAAATTTCTGTTTTTTATATGTTGAATGAAAGAAATTACTTATTGTTTATGCGTCAAAGTAATCTTATTTGTTTAAATTTATGAATCTTATTAGACTTAATTAAATTTGGTTACTACATCCTCACATTACATATCCTTTTATAAAAGTATAATGAGTGAGTTTATGAACCCCTTCTAAACTAAACATTGAATTAGAATTGTGTATTCCTTCATGTGGGTGTGAAACCCCAACATGTGGCAATGAAGCCCCAACCAATCCCCAACTCAATATACAAAAGGTTTTCACCAAACAAAAACATGTAATGTGAGTTCCACAAAATATTCCCACATGCTCAACACCAAGGCCAATGTGGGAATACCTCTCGATGCTACAAGAACATTAACACTCCCTCTTAGTGAGAGAGGTATTCCATCCACCATCACTTGGAAGTAGATCTGTCTCCCACACTGGAAGTAGATTTTCCTATGATACTAGATCCACAACCACAACTGCTCCCACTAACACTGAATCAATTCTTGTTGAATAACATGGACCCTTCTTGGAAGACACCCTACTCCTAAAATCTTCTTTCTTCCGAGCATCCTCCCTGTATTCCTCAATCCATGACACCCCCCTGACAGTATTGGAAGACTCCTCTCTCCCACCTGAACCTGAATGTTGAATTCCCCTGGATGAATGACTCTCCTTGTGACCCTGCARACTCCCTATGAATTCTAATTTCCTCTTGACAAACTTGGAAGGCAGACTCCTTCCCACCGAATCCTAAAGGTTGACTCCCTCTGAGTCTACACAACCTTTAGAGCTACCTTCTCCTTGTCCTCTATTACTCTACTATTGCTTACCATTGCTTGCATAAGATGACCCTTTATCCTATACAGGTTGATCTCTGTAACTCCAAGAACCACTACTATGTTTGAGATAAATCCTATGGGCATGAACAACACATGTCCATCTCAGAATAAAACCACACATCTCTTCTCCTCAATCATTGAGACTGAGAGAACACTATTCCTAAGCTTTGGCACCCATAACACATTTGTCACTCGCAACACATCTCTTGAATTCATCCATAATGACACTATTCCAAATCCTTGCACTGCATGCTTGGTACCCATACCAAGTTCCACATAAAATTCTCGGTCAGACTCTGTGAAGCTCTCGAAAAAATCTCTTGCTCCTATCCTATGACTCATGGCTCCATTGTCCACAAACCAAGTTCCACCACTGGAAACTTCTCCAGAAAGGGCGGAGACCAATAAGAATTCCTTTCAAAGCCTATATACAACCACATACACCTCTCTTGATGATGTTTATTTATTCCTACTCCCTTTCTTTCACTGTGGACACTGTGAAGCATATTGACCATGCTCATGCTAAGCAAAACACATGACCTTGATAAGGTCCTTATTCTTCCTCTACTCTCGATATGCCTCTCTCCTTTTTTCCTTATTCTAGCAACCATTTCATCTTCCCTTCCTAGCATGAGAAGATAGGGCTAGGTTCTCATCATCACTACCTCTCTGATTGCCATTCCTAGACTCTATTCGAGCCTCCTCCTTGATGCAATCGATCCATGGTCTGTCAAATGGTGGAAACTTTAGTCATGCACAAATCCCCTAAAAAATGGTTCCCAAGACCCATGAAGACCATTCAATTCCACATTCAACAACTATGTGTAATCAACTACCTCACCAATGGATGCAACCTGATCACAAATCTGAGTGATCCTCATGAGGTAGCTATCAATTGTGTCTACACTGGACATCTCAACGGATCGGAGTTGGTGCCCCAAAATTAGCTTCCGGTTCAAATTTATGCTTTGGTACAAGACCACAAAAGCCTCATACATCTCCGTAGTTGTATTATTCTCAAAAATATGAGGAATCAAGTGATCCTCCACAAAATCCAACAACACCTGCTCGGCTTTCACTTCCTTCTTTCTATGAGCTGTCAATTCTTGTGCATCCTTTGGATTTGGGATCACCATCTCAACATACTATTTGAGATCATTCTCTTCCAATATAAAAAGGAGCCTAGCCTTCAAGGACCGGAAATTAGTGCCCCCTTCCAACCTGTCTTCCACTCTACGAGTGCTCACCATTGTGACCTGCCCAGAACAAAAAATATGCTGCAACAAAAATATGTAGTAACAGATATGCAATAACACCAATCTGCAATAGCTTATATCTTATGATATGACTCTCTCTCTCTCTCTAGATCCTATGATTTGAGACCATGTCAAGTTTTCAAATAGGGAAATTCAATGCACTTAATTTCATATCTGAAAATTACTTCCAAGTGACCTCAAACAATACACTAGCGATGTTATCACTGAATAATTTTTCATTGAAATTATGACATAAAATTATAGCAGAAGAAACACAAAGATCAGAGAGAAATCATTCATACACATGAGACACAAAAAATTATGTTTTTTAAAATTTTCTGATTGATCATTTCTGAGGACAAAACAATCCTCCTAGCAAAATTACAACTTTTAGCAAATTCTAGGAAAACCCTTCCAACTTGAAAACTTCTTGTTGTACCTTGCTCATATCACCTTGATAGTTGTTGGCATCACTTTCTATGTGAGTTGCTGACATTAGTAGTACATAATGTACGAACTATACAGAATGTCTGTACCACATGTGTGGTTGTCCTTCCTCAATAGAAAATTAGAAATCAAAATGTCCAGAAACTCTAGGCCAAATTTTCCAAAGTGAAGAATTTCCTTTACTGAAATTTTGTTTCCCAATATCCTTGGCACAAGTACTCACTCATGTATGCCAACTCTATAGTGTCATAATAAGAAATCCTAGTATCTCCTCACATTACCTCTCCTTGTATAGGCATCTAATGAGTGATTTTAGGAACCCCTTCTAAATTCAACATTAAATTAGAATTGTTTATTCCTCCATGTAGGTGTGAAACCCCAACATGTGGCTATGAATCCCCAACTCAATATACAAGGGGTTTTCACCAAAACAGGTCATGCAGTGTGAGTGTTGTCAAAGATTCCCACATGCCCGACACCAAGGACAATGTGGGAATACCTCCCGATGGTACACAAACATCAACATAAATGAGGCATGGAAGTAGCTCAAGTGATCCAAAATGGATCATCATATAATTTGTCATATATTTTGGTACTTTCTTGGTGAAAAAATTGGAGTTGTTGACATGTAGGGCCCATTTTAGGGATAGGTCCCACTTTGGATATTTGGGGTTCAAAACCTTTGAAAGGTCATTTGAGGCCTTAAATGACCATTTCAGTGGTCAAAAGTTTTTAGAAATAGATTGTAGCCTCTTGACGTTGTTATATAGTGTCAGAGATTTCCAATGGCATGGAAATCGCATCATTCAAATAAAATTTATGTTTCCCACAAGTTGGCTTATATTGTTGATTGCCCTAGTATTGAATGATTTCCACGTTAGCTTTCATTACTCACACATGTGGAACTAGTCACATGTGAAATTTCAAGATTGTTCTAAAGGGTCCAAAAAGTTAACATTAATTGGGGGTTGTGGTATGCAAAAAACCTAAACCTAAATGGCTATGTTAAATATTGGGCCACTAGGAAAGATAAGGGTTCTATTTTTATTGTATTGAGTATTGTTCTATAGGAAATCAAAGCACTGAGAGTGGGATATTGAGAGATATAAGAAGAAGAAGGAGATCCTATAGTAGTCCCATGTAGTCTCCATCCTTAAGAAGAGAAGGAGATGACCAAAATATTCCATCTTAAAATCCAAGTCAAGAAGACAAATTTGGATTCTCTATACGATTCCATTTCATAGGCCAATCTCATAGCAGAAGATTTGGTCAACAAAATCAGATTCAAAGTTCATGACCATCCTCACCCATATCCATTGGGACAGGACAATAAGGATGTAGATCTCAAGGTCACTAAGCAATGTAAGATCAAGTTTGTTATAAGTGCAAACTATATTTGATGAAGTGGAGGTAAACATAGTACCACGTAATGTGTGTGGTGTAGTGTTTGGAAGCCCCTTCATGTATTTGAGGGATGAAATTTTTATGAGGACAATAAACCAATACTGCCTTATCAGATGGGAAGTATTTCATCATTAATGTACACAAAAGTAAATATAAAATCTCTTTGGTAAGTGCTAACCAAGACAAGAAATTGATCAATTCTAGTAAGATGTTTGTATTACTCTTCTTAAGAGAGAATCAAGTAGGAGATGAATCGGTAAAAGTAAATGCATCCTTGGAGGGATGTACTAAAGAGCAGAAACAATAGTTGGAGGATTTTTTACAAGCATACAAGGAAGTGTTCTAGGATAATAAAGGTTTACCTTCCATCACGTAAGTGTATCACAAGATATGGTTATTACTTGACTCCCCCATTGCCAAATATTAGGTTGTACAAAAAATCCATCCTAGAAGCAAATGAATTGAAGATTCTCGAAGAAACAATTGCAACAACTATTGGAGCAGGGAATGATTTGACCAAGTACCTCACCTTGTGGGTCACCTATCATCATAGTACCAAGAATGATGGGACTTGGAAAATGTGTATCAACCACAGAGCTTTGAATAAGATCACCCTCAAGAATAAATATCATCTACCCATGATCGTTGACTTTCTAGATCAATGGAAACATACCAAGTACTTCACCAAGTTGGATCTCAAACCGAGATATTACTAGGTACAAGTGAAAAAAGAAGACACCTAGAAGACCACCTTTAAGATAAGGCAAGGACTATATGAATGCCTGGTAATTCCTTTGGTTTATGTAATGCACCAACTAGATTTATGCATTATGTCCATTTTTAGATTCATTTGTACTAATTTAATTAGATGATATATTGGTATGTAGTTCTACCTCAGAAGAGCATATCTCACATCTCATGCAGGTGTTAGAGACTCTAAAAAGAAATCACTCTTAGAAAATATTAAGAAATTTGAATTTTCCTAGTAATCATTGGTGTATTTAGGGTATGTGATTGGTGGAGGGGAACTCAAGATAGATCTTGCCAAGATGGTGGCCATCATCAAGTGGCTAACTTAGAAAAATGTCATTGAACTTAGGAGCTTTGTTTGAGAAATACAATACCTATGAAAGTTTATAGCATCCTTTTCAGTTGTGGTTGTACCACTCCATGCCATAACAAATATCAATAAGAGTTTCCAGTGGAGAAAGAATCGGTTGAAAGTTTTGGATGAGCAAAACCAAAATATCAGTCAAGCACTAGTTCTTGTATTTCCTAATTTACAAAATCCTTTCAAAGTGGAAATATATGAAAGTGGTTATGCTATGGGTGTGGTCTTGATGTAGGGAGGTAAATTGGTATGCTATCTGTTAGCACTAGGAGTTTCTCTTAGACTGCTAAAGAGCAATCCTAATACCCATCAATAGATTCCATAATTTGGTGAAAGTTTTGTAGAAGTTAAGCTCAAGTGCAACAAATATTCATGGAATTATGTTTAAATATCAACACAAAATCTCCACAAGGTATACACCAGCAAGCAAGGCTTGAATAAATTCAGATCAATTTTTTTGAAACACAAATGAAAGATGGAAGACTAAATAAACATGTAATACATGCATCAAATCACAATAGACAATTCTGAGACACATATAGAAGAAATTCTCATCAAAATGAACCTCCTAAATAATGAGAAATAAATCTTTGATAGCACTTGCACCAGTAGATAACAACAAATCATTTACTGCAAAATTTGAACAAGTAATGGAGACGAATCATTCACCAATAATCCACATCAAATAAAGATTGAATACATAATATGGTAATAAGAAAAGAGACCGATCTTTGATTAACTAAGAGTCTTAAATTTTATATATACAGTCATGGAGACTTTACACAGTTGGCTGCAAAAATAGTATAAATTCCCATATATAGAATCACTTAAACCCCTCTCTTGATTCCTCTCACACATTAAATAGAAAATGACATCCAAGATATTCGTAGGAGGTCAAAGCCCATCATTTTCATTCGATTATGGGCCTTGGAGATAGGTGGAAACAATCAAAGAGACAAAAATCCAACAAACTGCTAAATTTTAGGAAGTTGTTGGAAGTCATTAATAAATCTATTTCCAACTAACTACATGAGGTTTTAATGGAGCTAAATATTAAGAGAAGTTGTTATTTAGCATCTAACTGATCTTTAAGAAGTTATTCAAACCCTCCTTGACAGGTGACAACCTCCAAACAAGGTGAATATCCAATAAATGTATGAATTGCAGCACCAATTTGCAACGCACAGGTGTTTTAATTTTGTCTTTCAAATGCCAAAATGGATCAGGATGATTTTTGCTCATTAGGTCAATTCCATAATCATGCTCCTCCACAAAAAAAATCATAAAAACCCACATGACCATTTGAGATTTATGATAAAATATTTAGAAGAAGCTACTACAGGAAATGAGTTTGCAGCGCCTAACAATGGCGCTGCAAACTTTCCTGTAAGTGGTGTTTTCAACATTTCACCCAAACGACGAATTGGGTTAGGCTGAATTTTGGTCAGCAAGTCAACAAGGCTATGTTGCTTCGACACACCAATTTTGGAAAAACCTAGTTTGTATTTTTCTAGATATGATGAAAATGAGAGTGTGTTGTGAACTGTTCCATTTTTAATTAGCTTGTAGCGCCTTCAAAAGGATGTGCTACGAAATTTATTGTAGGTGTCATTTTTTTCCCTTTGATGACTGTAACTGATGCCAAAACATGGAAGAAGCTTTTGAACCTTTTCCAAAATCTCCTACAAGCTCTAAGCCAAGAAGAATGCCCTCTAAGAGCAACAATAACCACAATTATAAGAATCATAAGACAAAAATGTTTATTAGGGTTTTGTTGGAAGTAAGGTTTCTACTAGAAAAGTATTTGCAGAGGTTATGAAGTAACTTGAAGCTGGAATCATGGATGAAATGATGATGACAAGTTTGAATGAAGTCTTGAATAGCCATATTTCAAAGCAACTGTGCAAAACAGAGAGTTTGCAACACTAGTTCAATTTGTAGTAGATGGGGTTGTAACAAAGTTTTACATCAGAAGACCTGGCATCAAATCCCACTCCTTGGTGAAAAAATCCCAGCTTGTCAGCACCTTAAAACTTCCATCATTGACCTGTTCAAAAAGTTTACAGTGCTAGTTTGCAATGCTTTTCACAAATGGTAATGAAAATCCACAATGGTGAAGCCTGGGAGATGTATGATGACACAATGGAACTGAAAGCTAAAAAACACTATAAGATACCCTTTAGAAATCATAATCATTAAATATTCAACACATGACCTATTTGGAGTGATGCGAACTTCTAGGAGAGTTTGCAACGCATCTGATTTATCAATTGACAAGGCACTTTAGGTGGTTGGATGAATGTCTAAGACCCTTTGGACACTTGTTCGGATGACAAAATATGACGGTGACCTTTAGATATCTAGATGTGACCTTCACTTTCCCTCTTGTGCAAATTATGACAACCACCATGTTGGGCCCCAACAACCCCCTCCTTTATTTTTAATCAAAATCTAGAGTCCCTCGAAAGTTTACTTGGATTCTTCATTTTTTTTTCCTTTGACTTGATTGGAGTGGTATTCGTTTCCTTTGTTTCGAGGTTGGTTTGAGTTTATATTCTTTTCTTTTGTTTGGTTTGAATTTCATGAAATTCAAATGCCTTTTCGTTTTTATTTCTACAGAGTTTTGATGTTGATGGACGAGGTTCATAATTTGGGAGATTGTTATTAACTCTTCCTTATTGAATTTATCTTCTATGAGAATGGCTTGGTTGAAGACATGGATTAATAACAATGATTTTACAGGAATAATGTTTATTGTGACACATCTTTTTTATGACATTTGTTCACATTTGATCAAATTTGAATGAGGGAGAGACGAACATAGAAATCTTAATTTAAACGAAAACATTATTTTTTATCAACTGTTTACTTTCGTTTGAATTATGATTATGTTTTCATCTTTTTCTCATTAGCAATCATTTTCAAAAAATCATTTGGTAGGTTTAATTAATTAAATTGTTTTGTCAGTTTGCATCTCATTTCAAAATAAAAATTAAAAAAAAGAATTATGTATTATTTGTTTGATTTTGTGAAAACCCAAAATCAATATTTTTCTCCTCTCCATCAACTTGAAGATTCTAGAATTTTAAGATCATATTTGAAAGGAATATATAAACAATATTTGTTTAGAACTTATAGTTAGTTTAAATTCATTTTAATTTTATTGTTCTAGATTTTGTTTTATTCACAATTTTTAGGTTATTAATTTAGTTTGTTTCTATTTCACAGGTTTCTATTATCATTTATTTGGTACATATCTGATCATGGTTTGATTTTACTATCTAAATACGTTCAAGATAATTGATCCAAAAATAATATTGGGTTGTTGCAAATAATTTATGAGCAACAACATATAAGATTTGGAAATGCATTCAAGAACAGACACATGATTTTTCGGGACTGATTGTAGACAAACCCTAAGGAATATGAAGAACCGGTTGAAAACCCATCTGTAGAATGGGCCCATTTAGCTTAGTCGGGATATTTTTCCCAAACAAATTCACGATTTGAGAGATATTGTTGTCTCTTTACGAGGTAAATTTCAGGTGGTAGAAATTATTAGTGACACGCAGACTCTTCATTCATGGCATAAATATATGAAAAAGTTCAGAGCCTAGGGGGAAGGAGGAAATGGAGAGGAGGATTTTTATCCTTTCTTTTTTGTATATTATTTCTTTTGTAAACTTTTTTTCTTTTCAAATGGAGTAACGGATGGTTGAAATCTTAGGGAGAATGGACGAATATTTTCAAAGAAGAATATGGAATTCCAAGTTGCTTAATGGATTTTTTCATGTGACTAAAATGGTTTTGTTTTAAAATCCAGAGGGGGGTAGGGTATGTATACCTCCATAGACTTTACCAGTCAAATTGTTGGGCGGAGGGGGGTCCCTTTTCCCACAAACAAGGGGGTCTCATACACCAATTTGGTGTGGCTTGGTCGTGACCTTAAAAATAGATTATTATTATTATTATTATTATATCTTCATATTATTTGAGTAATTGATTATGCATTGATTTAAATTAGCTTTAGTCTGTTTTATCAATACATGGTTAATTGCTATTATTTATGTATTAATTTTTTCAATCTTTAAGAGTCTATTATTCCAAAAATTCATTTTGGACCTTATGATGAACTTATTATACTGAAACTATATGGGATACAATTTGCTCTTTGGATTTTGTCATTTTGTAGACTGTGCAATGTTAATATTGTTTCTCATATAATTTCTGAATATGCAACTTTATTTGTATTGAACTAGCTTTAGACTGTTTTGCATATAATTTTTCATGTTATGTTTTCATTTATATGGTTCATTATATTTTGGTTCATTTAATATCTTTAGTTGATCATCTATTGATACATTTTGAGTTTATGCCTAATGTTGGATAGTTGATAATACCACTTGTTGAGGGTTGGAGTTTATTTCACTTTTAGCTATTGGATATTTTAAAGTCACATGAGATAAAATTTATTTGTCTTTATGTCATCATAAACGCGTTCTGGAATATAAAAGACTTCTTTGAGTTTCTTCAGGAAGTATTATGCTTTCTCTTGTCATAGATTTACACTTGACACAGGTTAAGAGGAGCTCATACAAATACAAAGAGATGAATTTATCTTATTACTTCTAATCAACGAGAGGTTGGTTAGCTTATTATTTATTTAATTTGTTGATTTGTGAATGAATAGTGATTGCATCATTTAAATGTTAATTTTCTTTGTCTATTTTTTTTATATCATTTACAATCTTACTCATTCATTGTTTTTTGGTATTTAGAGTAATAGAATAATTTTGTTTATATTTAATCTTCTTTAGATCCATTATCTTAAAACAATTATTTTCACAAGGCTTTGATTAAACCTTGTAAATTGTATATAGCTATTGTACATAAACATTGTTAGTTAAGCATTTGTAATTAAAGTGTTGATTGTTAGATTTGTATCTTTAGATAGAAAACATCTTTTATTTGTTTTAGGATCTTAGTTCCCTAACGGAGCCATAAAACTCGTCAGTGTAGAATATACTAAACGGCTTGGATTAAATAGACAAACCCGATCTAGATCTTCCCTTCCAGTTGACGGTGTGTCATAAACACCCATCAAAACACACTTATAACACTAAGACTTGACAATGTATTTTGATTAGCTCTATACCCAAGGTTAAAATCAAGCACCTTGATTTATTAACATGAAAAATAACTCAAAAACCTTTAACAACTTAACCGTATGACTCAAACCTACAAGCTTAAATAAATGACTCATATAAGAAGGACTGATCACATGACTGACAAAAACCAATGGTGTCCTTTAGTACATATCATGTGCTAACATTGGATCCACAGGGGATGGAGACCTCCATGTGAGGCTCCAAGGACCTCTGCAGTTCTAGTTCCCTTTATCCATGGGATATGGAGTCATTATTGATGATCTACTACAAACCAAAAACTAAAAACCACATGCTCATGGTTTGAACTTATTTATATACATAATTCTACTCTAACTAGTTCTCTAATCTGCTCAAGTAAAATAAAATTTCCACATAACCATGAAAGTAGCTTCGTGACTAATAGAATCTCATCTCTGCAACTAGTAAATAAATAATAGCATAGACATATCAACAACCATATAAAATTATTTTGAAAATCATACTTACTTTCAAACATTGGTGGTATGATAAAGTCTAAAAACTTCAAATTTTTTGAAAAATATGACTCCAACACAACTGCTACTGGGTCTTCAAAACCAAGATCAAAACCTTGTTGATACAAAAGATATGGTTTCCACTGCATGAATTATCTTTTGATGAGAAAAATGTGACCTCCTTGTTCCTTTAACAACAACTCTTGGGCATAATTCATTTCATGAAAATTAAAAGCAAAAAAATTCCTTTGATCATGTAATAAAAACCCCTGACCAAAGCTTGAAAACATATAATCTCGGATGTCATCATAACCAAACAAGGGTTGTTGATTGTCGATATAAATTGTATGATGCTTTGGAGAAACAACCTCTTCAATAGAATGATCACATGGTAATTGCATGGTAGGAGTTAAAAAATTCCTACTATGATTAACAGAAGGTATATAATCATCTATACAATCATCCTATACAAAATTGTTAAGTTGATTTAAATAATGACTACAATCATAGTCTATTTCCCTATCAATAGGAAAATAGGAAAATGATGTAGAAGACTGTCCCAAATGTATTTTTTGTTCATAATCATCCTCTTGTTCTCATGAATACAACCGATCATCAAAAACTTGATCTTGAATTTTATCACAAGCACGTAAGTTATCCTCAATTCTTCAGCATCCTCAAACAACTGTGCTAATGATGAAGATTCCCTTTCTCTCAGAAAAAGGACAAGATACGGGTATTGAGCTTCTAAATAGTACATCATGGTAGCAGTTTCAGAAAGCCGGATATCCAAAGGCATACTACAAATAAAACTATAAAAACTCATATTTAATATAGCGAGAACTTCATCCTTCTCTCTCCTCAAATCATGAAACTCAATTAAGTATTGGTCAAAGGATTTGTTCTCTCCCTGACATCTTAAAAATGCACCATATAACTCACCTATGAATCAATAGAACTAGCCTCCATATTTTTAAACCACAAAGAAACATCCCCAACCAAATATTTGGAAAATAACCTCACGACAACATCCTCAAGCATGATTTCCAAATTGTCAATGAAATTTTGAAAATCTCTCAAATTATTCTCAGTTGTGATATGCCCTTCCCTAATAAAAAGAGCCAGATATTCTAGAAAATTGAGAGGGTAAAGATGAAGAATAGATGGAATCTTTAAGGTTTTAAAATTTTTCTCTCTAATTCTTGACTAAACTTCAGTGGGATGAAAGTAAGATTCAACAGACTGATTGAAAGTTTTAGCGGAAATGGTAGAAGGTAATAAATCAGTTCTATAATCTACAGGATGACAAGAATAATCAGGTTCAGGGGATATGGATATATGTACATCATATTCCTCATGGGTTTCAGCTGAAGGGATGGGATCAACATCTACAACGTAGGAAGAATGTAGACTATTGTAACAACCCTCCTAGTTAAGGACAACTACTCTGTCAACCAGTGTAATTTTTTTTTTTGTTTGTTAAAGTGTGTGCGCGGGTGTAGAAGAAACAACCCCCTCGACTCTACGTCACCACTGGAACCAACAAGACGCAAGTAAGACGAACACAATCAAGACGACCCCACATATCACAGTGACAACAAGAAACAACGCCCCTGGACATAAGGCATGCAACTAGCAGTTGTAAGCCGAAACAGACACCAGGGGTTAGGCACAGTAATGTCACAGAATGAAGGAATCCATGGTAGAGTCGCAGTAGTGGAACTGTGCCTTTAAACAACCCGAGACTACTGATACGGCTCGGAGTGTGTCGCAAGAGTGGAACTGTGCCTTTAAACAGCTCGAGACTCTTGATACGGCACTGGATTCCTTCCACCGGATTTACACACAGACATAAATACTAAGCTACGAGAGGTGTCTGGATCCCGCCCGACATGAACAGACTACGAAATACAATACCACCAAGTACTACAAAGTCGGGGACAATCATGACTTCTACGGGAGACGCAAGTCAGGAGGACTCAATCGACACTGTGCTTAATTCAAGGCATTCCAGCATATAAGTTCCTCATTAATAATAAACATTACCATCTCCTAATAATTATCACGGAACAATAATAATGTCGACACTCCTTACCCTACGCATACAATCAACCTCCTTGCTTTGATTAGTACTCTAGCCAATAATAACATTTAACCTTAACAATTATTATTAACATTAACTTGACCAAGAGCATTATCATTAGGCGTTACAATCAATGGAAACGAAAAAGAATCCAACTTAACATTGACATGACAATAATCATTAGCATTTCAACTAAGCCAATAATAACATTGCGATCTAAACATCATCTGAACCTTCATTTAACAATTATTAACCTCGCAACTTAAGCATCCCCATTGATATTGCAATTCCACCAGCCTTAATAATTCACTTAAATAATAATCACATTTCAATTAAATAATTACTTAACATTGCCATTCAACTAGAATTAACATTTCCAGTACATAATATTATATTGCAATTAACAAGTACTTAGCATCGCCATTCCACCGACATTAACATTCCATCAATAATATGAACATTGCAATTAATCAACTACTTAATATTGCAATTCAACTAATCTTAACATTTCCATCAATAATATTGATATGGTAATCAACACTTAAGTAACCTTGCAATTCCACCCAGCGTTGGCACTTTAATTAAATAATATTAAATTTGCAAATTTTGACAAGTACCAACCTTGCGAATTAACATATGTCTACATTGCAGCTTGCGCATCATCATTAATATTGCGTTCTAAATAATAATGTCTTTAAATAAAACAAGGTTAACAAAGATGGCTTACGCATCATCATGACATAGCATCTAAACAGTAATAACAGTAAATAGGACAGGGTTATCTTGGCAATTAAGTAGTAAAGATTAATGACCTAGGGCGCAGTGATAAATGAATGATTTATTATAACGAGGAAGGTAACAGTCTAACTGTAACTTGGCAGTAAGAATTAAATGACCTACGACGCAGTGATAAATGAACAGTGATGTATCATAACGAGGAAAGTAACTAGCTGGCCTTAAACTGTAATTATTATGGTCATCAATCAATCGTTGAACAACGCAGAACTTAGAAAACCATTAAGAGTAATAACTTACGGATATAATTTTGATTAAAGGTGCGCATTGAATACGCCAGGAGGATGCACTGGAGAAAAAGGGAAGCACTAAGTCTAAGAACGCACGGCATACAAATGCTTTCCTGGTGTCAAGGTTCCTTCCCTATTCATTTATTTTTCTGGTGCTTTAGTTCCTCGTTAATTACACGTTAAAACGCCAGGTCAGATATATGATATTAAGGACTCATTTTTTAAATGTAAACCTGTATGCACGCGTTGATATTCAGAAATGATTACATTTACATTGATCATGTTATTTATAGGTGAATTAAACTATCATTAAAGACTGTCATATAAAGCCTGGAAATCTAATATATCATTTTAACTATCATTTAAACTAGCAGTTAAAACTATGCAATTTAAACTAGCATTACAACCTGGAAAATCGGATATATCATTTAAACTATCATTTAAGGAGACTACTAATATTTTAATCAATTGGAGCTCTGAACCAAGATGTAAACAAAAGGAATCCCTCCATCTTTAAATTACCATAATACTTAGCTCAAGGTGAGGAATTTACACGCAAAATTAACACTGACGCCTGGGAACCTTGACGAGAAGACCAACGAATAGCTAGTTAATAACTAAAATTATATATATAAACTATTTATATAGTTCTTACACTACAGGTAATAAATAATATTTTCTCTATTGTGTCAATATGGAGAATAATAATCACTCATATAATATTGATTTGTGGATACATAGTTAAATGGTTAAATGTATCGATACAACAATTGAAACGTCTCCATGCGAGATCTCGTAATAGGATAATTTGTGGGTTGCACCTGCTGCAACTGCACAGAAACAACTATAAGAGGTTACATGCTCTTCATCATCTGGTTGATAGGAGTTTAAGGCTCCTAATTATTTAAACTAAGATTGATTGAACTACTCATTAAAATATAAAAGGTCAACGTAGAGATGCGAGTAGCATATACTCAAATGTCAATATGCAAGTGAAACGCCTCTATGCGAGTATCCGGCTGTACGGCCTTATTAAAATGTGAAATGGTGAAATGATAAGGTGGAAATCTGTCCCAACCAAATGAACATGGAAAACAACATGGATTCTATTCCACTGAGCAGTTACCTCATAACGGTGTTGCAATAAATGTGCAGGGACCCTAAAGTGTAGCAATGAAGGGCGATTGCTCAGGAATCCCACCAGGATTTAACCTTGTAACCCAGGTCAAACAAAATGCATGTCCCAATAAGTAGGACCCTCCTTTAATCTTCTATGAGCTTCATGGTCTGATATTCGTGCATGAGCCATTCATTACAGGTATCAGATGACACCATGAAAGGCTGTGAGATGAGAGGCAAGGAACTTGTAGATGAAAATGTGTTAACAGCTGCAGATTTTAAGGAATGGAATCGCTCTAGCAAAAGTCTAAAGAGCGCAATTGTTGGTGTTGGGCTTCCTGCATACAGTTTGCTATATACCCTTTTTCAAAGCGTAAGACCTGGAACAAAAGGACTTTTAATGGGTAATGGCAACTTTGATGGACATTGGTCATATTAAAAAAAATATTCATATAGCTAATAATAATAATCTATATTCCAATTTCTTGTTTCTTGGTATTACCAAGAGTCCATAACTCCTTCCATCGCATTGGACAACTGATGGAGTAGAAATCACTTACTTGAATCAGCCTCGGGATCGTGTTTTTGACTGGTTTTTCCACCCACTAAGTCTTGAAGGATCATATTAGAGCTGTAGGAAACCTAGCTGCCCGAAACCCTAGCCCGAGCAGAGGAAGTGACCAAGTCGCGCACAAGGGTAGGACTGTGGCAACGCTACGTCTTCAGGTTCGCGCGAGGATATTGGGACGACCCATTTGCAGAAGAGGTATTGGTCGAGCAGAAGAGAGCAGAGCAGGTCGAGAAGGTCGTGGGGTTTCCTACGATTCCATACTTGGAGATAGTTGCCTAAGCAAGGTTACGAGTAACAGTCCACTGTATAAAAACGCCCGAATACACCCAAGAAAACCCACACAGAAAACTGCCCGATATAATATAAACACCAGCGTATCAGTAAAAAAAAAACCCTTACAGCAAAAGACTGCCCACAGTACACCAACAAAATAGCACAAACCCACAGCAGTTTACTTGAACCCTCGTTCGCACTGTTATAAAAAAAAAACGAGGTCTTCTGAAATACCATTTTTTTCAGAGTATGAAGGACAAGAAATAACATTTCACAACCATACAATCAAGATTGCAGCAGTAAGTCACTATGCATCCTACTCTATTCAGTTCCTAAGCATACCTTTGCCTTATTTGCTTGCCGCAATGACTCCTCGCTCCGTGCCGCTTCCGCTCCTGCTTGCCGAGCGCAATGAACTCACCGGTACCTCCCAGCCAAACGCTAGGGGTACTCTCCTTCCCCTTCAGCCCCCCGAGCCGCAAAGGGGCCACACACAATCAGAGAGTAACTAGCTTCTCAGCTCGCCTCCAAGGCGGAGCTACCACTCACGTCTGCTGAGAATCCCCAACTCCTACTAGAAATCAGTCCAGTCTCTGCTCTGGCAGCATAACCATCCCAATCTGAAAAAAGTCCCTTTATTTACCCCTCCCCCTTTCTTTTATCCAGTCTCAAACCCTAATTCTTCTTTTTCTTAGGTTTTCCCCCCTTTTCCCTTTTGATTTTCTTATTTTTCTTTTTAATTTACTTTGTTTATATTATTTTATTTTTCTTTTCAAAAACTCAAAGAGTATGTGCGCTCATTATTCATTCCTTTTAATTTTACATGCTTAACTTTATTTGTTTACCATTTGTTTATAATATAAATATACATATATATATATATATATTTTCATTTTTCTATTTACAAGCATGCATTCATTTTTGTAGTTTATCATCATCCATCATATAATTTACCATTAATATATATGTATATATAGGTTAATGAGAGATTAAGGCGATGGCAAACCAGTATAGGGAAAAAAATAAATGTATTACATAAAACGAATAAAGAGGAATCACGGGGAGGGCTGGCGATTTAGTAATGTGAACTGCACAAGTAAAAGGAAGATGGATACTGGAAGATCNCCCGGTTTCTAGAAGGTCTTGGGCTTAGGGTTTAGATTCTGATCTAGGCGACGATTGGTTAAGGGAATTGCTTAGGGTTTTATTCAGGTGATGATGACTTAGGGATAATTAGGCTGACTCCTTCAACCACCTTTATCACGACGTGCCCTTCAGGTCGCATCACGTGCACCAAGGGTGCCACTCGC
>SNQJ01S0006506.1:117608-130975 GCA_010110895.2 Picea sitchensis | reverse complement strand
TCAAATGAAACATCATAATAAACATATCAACCCAAAAGCACACTCCCTGACTCGGTCCGGAGTCCAAGGGGGTTCTACCGATGCCTCTGCATCCTCAAGGTCAAAAACCCTGCACACTCAATAAAATTGAGTCAATAGCACCCGTCTACATCAAATAGTAACACATCATGTCATCTGTCAATCACATCATAATCAATATAAAAGGTCTAACATAAAAAAGGGTCCAGATCACTTGCGAGCAAGTGTCCTCAAATAATAAGTGTTCTCAGTGCGCCAGAGCGGGATGTTACAACTATCATTCTCCAAAGAGGGATATACAATAGTAGGCTTATGGTCATTCGAATAGACAAAGCAAAGGATAATTATTCTCACATGTGAAGCAAAGTACAAGAAAAAATTGAGGAAAAATAAATAATTTTTTGAAAGAAACTTATGAATTGATACCTGGATTGCTTGTGTCTTCCTTTCATCTTTTTCTATTTGAGTTGGTTATTCAATGGAGTCTTGTGACTAATTTGAATCACCAGGAAGTTCTTCAAATGTGTGGAGTCTCCATGGTGAAAAATTGCAGTCTGTTTTGTAATCAACGCTTGTTCACCATCAAGAGTTGGTCATAGTATTTGTCGTACAACCCAGGGAAAATATCTTTTTGTCTTCGATCCTTGGAAATGAAACCAAAAATATTAGAACTAGGAGTTTCTCTTAGGCTGCTAAAGAGAAATCCTAATACACATCAATAGATTCCATAATTTGGTAAATTTTTTGTAGAATTTAAGCTCAAGTGCAACAAATATTCAGGGAATTATATTTAAATATCAACACAAAATCCCCACAAGGTATACACCAGCAAGCAAGGATTGAATAATTACATATCAGTGTTTTTGAAACATAAATGAAATATGGAAGACTAAATAAACTTGTAATACATGCATCAAATCACAACAGACAAATCTGAGACACATATAGCATAAATTCTCATCAAAAGGAACCTCCTAAATTATGAGAAATAAAGATCTGATAGCACTTTCACTAGTAGATAACAACAAATCCTTTACCATAACATTTGAACAAGTAATGGAGATGAATCATTCACCAATAATCCACATAAAAGAAAGATTGAATACAGAATATGATAATAATAAAAGAGATTGATCTTTGATTAACCAAGAGTCTTAAATCTGATATATACAGTCATGGAGACTTTACACAATTGGTTGCAAAAATAGTATAAGTTCCCCTATCTAGAATCACTTCAACCCCTCTCTTGATTCCTCTCACCCATTAAATATAAAATAACATCCAAAATATTCTTAGGAGGTCAAATCCCATCTCTTTCATTGGATTCTGGGCCTTGGAGATAGGTGGCAACAATCAAAGAGACAAAATTCCAACAAACTGCTAAATTTTAGTAAGTTGTTGGAAGTCATTAATAAATCTATTTCCAACTCACTACATGAGATTTTAATGGAGATAAATATTAGGTGCATGTGTTCTGTAGCATCTAACTAATCTTTGAGAATTCATTCAAACCCTCCTTGACATGTGTCAACCTCCAAACAAGGAGAATATCCAATGACTGCCTAAATTGCAGCGCTAGTTTGCAGTGCACTGGTGTATTAATTTTATATTTCAAATACCAAAATGGGTTAGGATGATTTTTGGTCATCAGGTCAATGCCATAATCATGCTCCACAAAAAAAATCATAAAAACTTACATCACCATTTGGGATTTATGATAAAATCTTTAGAAGAAGTTGTTATAGGAAATGAGTTTGAAGCACCTGAAAGTGGCACTGCGAACTTTCCTGTAGGTGGTGTTTTCAATATTTCTCCCAAACGACGAACTGGATCAGGTTGAATTTTGGTCAGCAAGTCAACAAGGCTATGTTTCTTCTGCACACCAATTTTGGGAAAAACCCAGTTCGTGTTTTTTGATATAATATGAAAATGAGAGTGCACTGCAAATTGTTCCAGTTTTAATTAGTTTGTAGTGCCTTCAACAGGATGCACTACGAACTTTCTTGTAGGTGTCATTTTTTCCCTCTAATGAATGAAACTAATGCCAAAAAATGCAAGAAGATTATGAACCTTTTCCAACATCTACTACAACCTCTAAGCCAAGAAGAATGCCCTCCAAGAGCAACAATAACCATAATTATAAGCATCATAAGATAAAAATGTTTCTTAAGGTTTTGTTGGAAGTAAGGTTTCTACTAGAATAGTATTTGTAGAGTTTATGAAGTAACTTGAAGCTGTAACCATGGATGAAATGATGATTACAAGGTTGAATGAAGTCTTGAATAGCCATATTTCAAAGAAACTATGAAAAACAAAGAGTTTGCAACACTAGTTAGATTTGTAGTAGATGGGTTTGTAGCAGATTTTTACATCAGAAGACCTGGCATCAAATCTCACTCCTTGGTGCGAAAAACCCATCTTGTCAACGCCTTAAAACTTCCAAAATTGACTTGTTCAGAAAGTTTGCAGCACTTTTCAAAAATGGTAATGAAAAGCCACAATGGTGAACCCTGGGAGATGTATGATGATACAATGGAACTGAAAGCTAAAAAAACACCATAAAATACCCTTTAGAAATCATAATCATAAAATATTTGACACATGCCCTATTTGGAGTGCTACGAACTTCTATGAGAGTTTGCAGTGCATCTGATTTATGAATTGACAAGACACTTTAGGTGGTTGAATGAATGTCTAAGACCCTTTGGACACTTATTTGTATGACAACATATAATGGTGATCTTTAGATAGCTATATGTGACCTTCACTTTCCCTCTTGTGCAAATGATGACAACCACCCTTATAACACTAAGACTTGACAATGTATTTTGATCAGCTCTAGACCTAATGTTAAAATCAAGCACCTTGATTTATTAACATGAAAAATAAATCAAAAACCATTAACAACTTAACTTTATGACTCAAACCTACAAGATTAAACAAATGACTCATATAAGAAGGATTGATCACATGATTGACAAAAATCAATGGTGTCCTTCAGTACATATCATGTGCTAACATTATCATTATGAAATGTCTCATGGTGGAGTCATGAAATACCCTACATATGACAAGGAACTCTATGCTATGGTTCAATATGATGAGAAAGGAGACCATCATCCACACTGATCATTGACCACTACATTATTTGCAGGCCCAGAGTAAACTTCAACAAACTAGGCACTACAAGTGAATGGGGTTTTAACAACAATTTCTTCTGATCATCAAATGTAAGAAGGGAAACACTAATAAGTTGGCATACATGCTTTCAATGTCAACCACAAGATAACAACTTTGGGAACTCTTATGCACGTGGATCCTTTTATCCATGATGCATACAAAGAGACATACACAGAAGATGAGGACTTTAAAGAGGTGTTTCAATAGTTTTAAGACCATGTTTGTGTAGAAGAACGTAATTGTAGTTCCGATTATCATCTCCATGATGGGTTGCTCTACAAGCTAGACAAGCTCTGAGTTCTTAAAGGTGAAATATTGCAACTTATCAAAGAGGATCACATCTCCAAAGTTGCATGGAATTTTGGCATTGGGAAGACAATTGCCAACTTACAAAGGTGTGTGTATTGGCCTATAATGCAAGAAGGTGTAGCTTAGTTTATTAGAGGATGCATAATTTGTTGTACTAGTAAGCCTAGTAATATAAAACAAGGTTTATACCATATCCTACCTATACCTACTAGACCCTAGGAGAGAATCTCCATGGATTTTTTGGGTGTCTTACCAAGAACCAAGAAGGGATATGACTACTTGTTTGTGGTAGTTGACAAGTTTAGCAAGGCGTGCATCATTATGCCTTTTTAAAAGACTATCAAGGGACAATATGAAACAAACATATTCTTTGAAAAGGTTTGGATTCACTTTGGGATACCAAGGAGTATCGTCTCAAATAGATATACCAAATATCTCAATGTATTTTGGACTGCACTTTGGGAAAAGATGGACACCAAGTTGAAGAGATCAATAGTGTTCCATCCACAGGAAAATGGGTAGACAAAAGTAGCGAACATGACATTGGTGAAGCTTTTGAGGGGTTACGATCAAAATCATCCAAGGAATAGGGATGAAAATTTGGTTTATATTCAACACTCTTATAACAAAGTAGTCAATTATTCTACTTTAAGTCCCCTTTTGAAATTTGTTTTGGGTATTTTTCACTTCTTCCCTTAGATGTTGTATATGGAGAATAAAGAGGAATGTGGGAAGACACTATAGGAGAAGCATTGAAGGCTAAAACGTTTGTTGAAAATATCGAGCAGATCCATTTGCAAAGTACATGAGACATTGAAGAAGTCACAGGAAAAGTACAAGGCCCGGCATGATTAACAGAGGATTGAAAAAGAATTCAATGTGGGAGATAGAGTTTGGTTGTATTTCAACAAAGAAAGAGTATACGGTCCTAGTAAATCAAGGCTATGTCATATGGTGCTTTTTAAGTGTTAGAGAAGGTAGGTGATAATTCCTACAAACTCAATCTACCCCCATATATGTGCATTTACACTATAGTGAATGTGGAGAATCTGAAACTTTATGAGCCTTCCATGTTGGATCAGGAAACCGATGAATAAGTTTTACCTACCATAAAAGACTTAACACCGGAAAGCTCAAGTAGATTTAGAAAAAGATATAATTTTACAAAGTAAGTCTAAAAAAAATGGATAGGGATAGTATGAACTTTGGCAGGTTGGTCTAAAAGGTTGGTACTCTAGGGAGAAGGTATGAAAGTATGAAATTTCATGCAAGGCCAAATGGTATTCTAGGGAGAAGGTAGAGGACAAATTTACTCACCTCCCTTGGTAAATATTTTTGGGACCAAAATCCTCCCTAAATGGGGAGGTATGATCTTGAATGGATCATCATATAATTTGTCATCTATTTTGGTACTATTCGAGTAGAAAAAATGGAGTTGTTGACTTGTAGGGCCCATTTTAGGGGTAGGTCATGCTTTTGAGATTTAGGGTCTAGAACCTTTCAAATCCTATTTGAGGCCTTAAACGACCTTTTTTGGGTCAAAAAATTGCAAACATAGTTCACAGCCTCTCGACATTGGTCTACTCTTCGAGAGCTTTCCAACAATGTGAAAATCACCTCAATCGGAGTTTGCATGCATAAGTTATGCCTCCTGTGAGTTGACCTTTCATTATATAAAATACACATTGGAGTTTCATAATATATATAATATGCACTGATGCAAAAATTTATTTTTAAATCCCCGACATGTATCAATATGTGGTGCACTGATGCGTTTTATTGAAAGAAGCACCACATTGCTTTTATATCTAAAATACACATTGATGCTTTGAAAAATTTGTAATCGATGCACCAGTGTTCCATATCAATATAAACACACCAATAAAAAACCTCCACTAGAATCTTTGGCTACCCATATTTTTTTGTTATAGTGGAAATTTGTTAAAACCTCCACTACCAATTGCAGAGATTTTAGCGAAGGTTTTTTTTGATAAATTTTCCCAATATTGTGGCACTAAAAACCTCCACCAAAACCTCTATTAGAAGATGTTTTTCTTATAATGATATAACAATAACTCATGTAAGAGAAGAGACATTGTAATTAATAACAATGTAACGTCAAAATTGTGTATTAATGTCATGTAATAAGTGTTAATGTTGTGTCACAAAGTATTAGAATCTTTCATAGGAACCCATTCCAAGAACCTCCTCACCTAATCAGTGAATGGAATATCAACAAATTATCATCAAGATAGATTAGGTGAATGAAATATCAACAAATTATCATCAATATAAGAATTTGTTAAAATTCAAGAGAGCAAAGACATAGATTAAGTTATGATTTTTAACCTCAAAGACATACATTGTAATGAATAACAATGTAACATCAAAATTGTGTATTAATGTCATGTAATAAGTGTCAAAGTTGTGTCACAAAATATTAGAATGTTTCATAGGAACCCATTCCAAGAACCTCGTCACCTAATCATTGAATGAAATATCAACAAATTATCATTAAGATATATTAGGAAAATGAAATATCAACAAATTATCATCAAGATAAGAATTTGATGAAATTCAAGAGAGCAAAGATATAGATTAAGTTATGTTTTTTAACCTCATCGACTCTTTATCTCAAAACAAAATTTGGACTTGTTTTGCTTCTTTGGGGTAAGTGGATACATGTAGGACAATTTGGTAAATAACGTAGTGGTCGTGGGTGCTTACTAAAGGCAATGGTTGTTATCGGATTAATCAGTAAGTGCAGACATAAACTAATCTCCCTAGTTTCACCCTGAAACTAGAACAAAACAAGACAGAATATAAAACTTTCTCTAAGTTTTAATTATCAAGCATACTAACTAACAAGAGATAAATGACATACCTTTTAAATGTCATTTTTCCTCTCTAGTGTCATCCTCCCTCCATTTCAAGGCTTATGGGATGTTGAACCTGTAAAAATACATAATACAATGAAATCAAAGAAACAACGTATACTCAACAGAACCTATGTATGTGATCAAGGAGTCATAGAATAAAATAAGACCAATTTTATGGGAAATAAATATATCACTGTATTAAAGAATGTGGAAGAAAGATACAACTAGATGCCTTGATGTTGTTAGGTTCCTTCCAATAGTTCCTTGCTTCCCAGACATTTCTGCTCCACATATTCTGAGATCAACAATCTATCTTGACAAAGCAAAGCTCAAAGACAACATACAAGCTCCAAAAACTCTAAGCTACAAAACTCAAGAACTTTCCAACTAAGCTCTAGCCAACTCAATCCAAGCTAACTTTCCCCATGAGAACTCCTCTCCTTTTATAGGCTGAAAATGATAGGGTGAGGAGGTTAGGATGATCTCATGAGATCAGGGACGTGACTCAGATCCAAACCGATCGGAAGCCACCTCACCCTCGAATCTTATATTCTAGAACTTTAGAGAAATTCCCCTTTTTCCTTCTTACAAAAATCGTCACACCCTTAACACTGAGAAAACTTCGACGACGTCGCAGGCCACTATGGTGCAACCTGTGACGATCCTAGATCATCGCACCCTTAACACTAATAAAGGTGTGACGATCCATTTTTCTAAGGTTTTTGACAAAGGAAAAGTATAATTCCATCTCTTTGGGAAAATGCATCTTCATTCTTATTCAGGGATTCATGCCATTGATCATTCTCAAGACAAAGGATAGGTTTACATCATTAACAGTCATAGGGGTGATGAAAATAATGTGTAACATAGATCCCCCCAAAGTATGAAGTTAAAACAAAGTGATAGCTAAAATACTTTGTCGAGTGTGTGTAGGGAAGAAGGAACACATCGGTCGGAAACCTGCCAACAAACAAGGAAATACAATACAATAATATATCATCACTGAGGTAGGCATTCACATGCTCAGAATACAAATAACTCAAAGCATAAATGCCGACATGCAAAGATCCATGTCAGGTAAGACAGGTCATGGCCACCAAACATACATTGTGGATCCATGCCATTATGACTCAAATCTGAACATAGCAACCAAAAATACATTGTGGATATATGCATTAAGACTCAAATTTGAACATAGCCATGAGATATACACTGTGGATATATGCAACAATACAATATGAATATACTCCAACTCAACCTGAATTTGTCAAAAAAGATTCAGGGTCTTCATCTCCACCACTCTATAGCATGAATCTAACCATGCAATTACATGTGTTGAAGTCGAACATGGTAAAATGAAACCACTTGATTACCAATCATTAGTGTATACCGTTAACAAGTGTGATGGAAATCACCATTAATGTCAATGAATCCCAATGTACACTAGTACAATCCAATGGGTGGGAATTTGTGAGCTGAAGTCGAACACTCGATAGAATCTCTCGATTAGGGGTCAATAATGAAAACCCACTGTCGAAAGTGAGGAAAACTTCCATTGAGGCATGAAAGTTCCAAGGTACCAATTAGTTTTTAAGTCTAATTCCTGGATAATGAGTTGGATTCGATAGGAAAAGACTAGTCACATGAGGGCCTTAATGTATCCCCCATCAATGACACGAAACAGGTAAAACGATTTGAAGTAGATCAGAGTAGCATGTGATTCAAGACTGACTCAGGGATGGATGATGCAATACAAGTCTTAAGGATTGTAGAAATGGTCGACGCAATAGAAGGATTTCCGGGTTGAACTTCTCTTTGAACATATTGACGACACAATGATTGTCTTGGAAACACTAACTCAACAACAGGGATCATAGACCGATTTGTAATCTTATAAAGGAGTATGATCAAGAGACAAGAAAATTTTCCAACCTAGACACAAAGCAAGTGAAGGGCTGTCATGTTCAAAAGTGACTCTTTCATAGAATACAGGTTTAGACATATTTCTTTCCCAATTTCCCCCCCACCATCTATGGCAAGTACCTCTCAATTTTTACGCAATCTTGAGGAGGATAACATATGCTTGTGATGTAAGTTCATCCTTCAGATGAGTCCTTCGGAGTATATTTAACGAACACTAGTAAGGAGTGGTTTGGTCCCGTATGGGCATTTCGATGTTTGTTTTACAAGTCCAAAGAAAGTAAACTCGGTGGTTTTTCATATTTAGAGAGCATGAAAAATACTTAAAGGAAACTCAAAAATGTCATTTTTCGTAAAGTGGTCTGATGAGACCGAAAAAGAGATAAACTATCGCTCAACAAATGTTTTCTTCAAATAATTTAATGAGTGTGAAAAGAACAAGATTGCTCGGGCATATTTTCATGTTTAGAGAGTCTGAAAAGAGCTTAAAGAGGACTCCAGGGGGTTCATTTTTCGTGTAACCTTTACGAGTCCAAAAAAGTGATAAAAGTATACCCGGTTACATTCTCATTGATTTATGAGAACGAGACAAAACAAAGACTAAGCTCGGGATTTTTTTCATTTTTACGCAAGATTAAAACTAAACAAAATTATTCTTGGACCTGGTTTCATTTTTACACAAGCTTGAACCAGAGGAAACTATGCTTAAGGTAGGTGGTTTCATTTTTACACAAGCTTGAACCAGAGAAAACTATTATTGAAGTAGGTGGTTTCAGTTTTACACAAGCTTGAACCAAAGTAAAAACTATGCTTGCGACTTCCCAATGCATAATCCAGGGATGGTTGGTACTTAGCCCCCAGCTTAAGAAGCTAGTGGCTTAACTTCAGCATGAAGTCCAAAGGCTGTAAGCATTTCCCCACAAGATTTGTTTTGTCCAACGACATAGGCAGATGAAAGGAAACTTCAAATACTATAAGTAACGAAGTATTTGATTTAAACAGAGAGAGAAAAAACTATTTCTTTTTTTAACGAGCTTGACACAGGAAAATGAACTATGCTCGAGAATCTAGGTTCAATCCCTAGACCCCTGTTTCATTTTTTAACGAGCTTGACACTGACACAATAACTATGCTCGTAAGATTTGTTTCATTTTTTAACAAGGTTGCTACAAAGACGCAAAAACTATCCTCATAACCTCTGTTTCAATTTTTAACGAGGTTGTCATAGAGACACAAAAACTATCCTCGAGGGTAGTTTCACATTTTAACAAGCTTGAAATAAGAAAATCATGCTCAAAGATGGTTTCATTTTTTAATGAGCTTGAAATCATAAAACCGTGCTCAAAACTCTCTTCTTGATCATGGCTTCCAAGAGGACGATGTTCCGGAAGGAAACCATGTCAAGGGACAAAACTCGATCATGGCCTCCAAGAGATCTTCACATGATGAAAGAAACACACGCTGGAAGGAACACATGTCGAGGGCCGCAATAAGGGTAAGGAGGTCAAGCTCCAATTGCCCTACCGAAGAGATCACCATGTCAACTACCAGATCCAATTCATAAGATATTGAGTGTACAGTGAGAGGCTCATATTTATCAGTAGCTGAAGGCATGGGAGACAATGCCACATAATTGACCTATGGTGGGGGCGATACTGTCTGCATATAAGAACCATTTAGGGATGTCATCAAGTCAGGACCAACAAACAAAAGTTGATCAATAGTCACAATTATTTCATCGTGAGGGAAATATATCACACAAAAAAGAGTGGATATAATAGCTTCCATGGCATAGACATAATCTCTCCCAAGGAGTAAATCAAAATCCAAGGGGTCTTGGACTACCATGACATCAATAAAGACAATTTTCCCTTCCAAAGTTATGGGAAACTAAGGAAGGGTCCCTAAAGGTTGACTAGTTCTTCTATTGAAAGCTAACAGATTCTGGGTAACCGACACAAGCTGAGGAAACCCTAAAGCCTTCCAAGCAACAGAGGATAAAATACTAATGGAAGAACCTTCATCTATTAGCGTCTAAGGAATGTACCAACCACAAACTTGTATAGTAATATTGAAAGGAATGTGAGAGGGAAAATGAGGTCTAGTTAGCGCACCCCAATAAAAAATGATGAACTTATTAATTGGAGGGGGTTCCATGGGAGAAGGAGGAATTCCCCCTAGCATGGTAGATTCTATATCAACAAGAAAAATGTGGGCAGTATCAAGTTTATTCTCTAGCGGGAGAGTAGGATCGACCGATGATGAGATCATATCGACCACTTGAGTTGCATTCTCCAATGGGAGAATGGGGTTGACAACTGGAAATAGATCGATTGCTTGGGTTTCGCTCTCTAAGGGGAGAGTGGGATCAACTAAGGATGGGACCGGATCAACCACTTTTTCAACTGGTGCAACTAAGGACATGACCATATTGACTACATGATCAACCAGACTAGCCGATGAAGGGACCAGATTGATCATTCCATCAACTACAGGTGGGTTGAGAGTAAGACTATGGTAAGAAGCCAGAAGTTGAGGTTGGGAAACAGTCATGTCTTCCAACAATTTCGAGGCTTCATCCATACGAGGGAAGAGGTGAGTTTGATGACTCCCTCCGCATAACATACACAGGAACTTGACTCTACTTTTCTTCTTCCCAGTGATATCCTGACTAGTTGATGGGAGGTCATCAACATGTTGTTTAGAGGCTTATGACATTGTTTGGAAAGGGAATGTAGACCATGCTTCTATAACCTTTGATAGACCAAGGAAATCCTTAAGAACATGGCTACCCTTACAAATCCTACAAGGGTACTTTGGCTTATGGTTTGTTTGGGTTTTTTTGGGATCATCAACACTCACAACAAAATTATCAGTAACTGGTTGTTGTCCAACATGTCTAGCAGTGATTGGAAGTTTATACCCTTGCTTATTTTTCTTCTTCTTAATCTTCCTTTCCTTCTTCTTCTTAGCCACAGAGTTACTAGCTTTAGAGATTTCACTAGGCAAAGAAGATGAAACTAAAGAAGACCTTGCAAGTGAAGAAGGCGAAGGAGATATTACTGGTGAAGAAGGTGAAGGATCAACATGAGTTTTATGTTCTTGGGGGGAAGTGCCTACAAATGAAGCACTTGTTTCATTTAGGATTACTGGAGTGGAAAACAACCATACTAGCAATCCAATTGCGAGACCTGGAAGGCTCAAACTAGCGATGTAAGGAGAACCAATGTTTATGTAAGAAGGAAAAGCAAAAGGTTCCCCTGAAATAGGGGTTGCTTCATTGGTCGTTCTAGTAACTGATGCCATTAAACATATATCCAACCTAGAGTTTGCTAGGAAAAATAAACAACACACGCTAAAAATCTAAGAAGCAAGCAAACAAACAAAAGCTTTCTCACAATGAACGCACTAGTTGGTGATGAAATCCAACACCGCGAGAAAAATGTAAGAAGGGGATGAGATAGAGTGGGTGGAAAAGTTACCATGATGACCTGCTTAACGGACTTACGCCTTGGTGCAAGCTACCACACATAAATGTGGGTATACCCTACAAGGAGCCCGAGTGAGTTTGTCCAACGTCGATTCTAGGTATTGTGAATACTTGCCCCTCCATAGTCACCTCGTGTAAATACCCTAAAAATATAGGCTACTAAGGTTACCAATTAGGATAATGATGCATGTGTAAACAATCGACAGTCTGATCCACACACAAAGGCAGGGTATCTAGCCTGAAATCAACTCGAGAAGGTCCCCACAGGATTTTCTTCTCAAGTGACCCCCAATAATACGTGCAATATCTACACTAAGACCGACAAAGCAGGGTGAGTAACTCTGTCAGTCCTAATGCGACCTCATGATTGACCCTTGTGTTAGAAGGGCTTCCCAGGACAAAATGTAGCAAGTGGATTTGAAATCTCCCTATCACAAGATACTATTGTGTGTTTTGATGCTTTGGAGAGTGTGCCTTACAACCTATTCCAAAGAACTATCCTAGCTAATGTAGGTTTTCTACCACAAAATATAAAAATGTCTAATCAATTTTTATAAGGGCTTTATTTTAAGGCTCTTGTTTACTCAAGAGGAAAATGGCGTGGACTAAATGATGCTTTGACCGACTCTAAACAATGCAAATATTTCACTTCGATGAAAGCTATATTACAAGAAGGAGAAAATGTGTATCATTCCCAAATGCACAATGTCCCAATATTTATTAAACTCATTAATATCAAGAAATGAGCCAAAAAGATTGTACACCAATACACGATTTAAGACCAAAAATGCCAAAAACCATGCAATTTCGCTACTTCAAATACAAAGATGCCCCCAATCTAATGCAAAGCAAGAAATTAAAATTTTTTGTTTCAAATATACACTAAAATCAATAGCGAGCTTCTTCAAGACAAAAACAACCCAAACTACAATTTTTCTTTTAACATGAACTATTCAGAAAAATAAGTGTTATTTCACTAAACAATTCGAAAGAAAAAACAATGCTTTGTAACTAAAAGACACTCAAAGCAAGATATCAAATCTTTCAAAAGAAAAAAAGCTAAAACAAAGCAAAGATGGCTAAAAGAAGATTCAAATCTTTTCAAGAAGACTATAATCAGACCTAACAAATCACCCCAAACACCTATCACAAATCTGGGCAGGGAAAACCATCAAAAAGTAAAAATTTCACAAAATCGTCATGGGCTACCAACCAACATAGTGTGACGATCCTAGATCGTCGCAAGCCAAGGAAAAATACAGTGTGACGACGTCGCACTGTGTTTAAAGGCAGGGTGTGTCGATCCAATATCGTCGCATTGTCCCTCAAAGCAGGGTGTGACGATCAAAGGAAAAATGGAAAAAATAAAAAGAAAGAAGATTTTCCAGTGAATTTAAACAGTCAAAGAGTTCATCTGGATCTCCCAATGACTGCAAGATACCAGATATATAAAATATGCAGAACAGAAACGAAATGCTAGAAATAACAGAATAACAGTGAAATATCCAGCATAATCTTCACAATACACAGAAATGATATACGAAATAGCAACAGAAATAACACTTGAACAG